>APFE030013202.1:144513-154528 GCA_000404065.3 Pinus taeda
AAAGACTTCAAAGGTAAATTTTAGACCCATTGGCTTGGGCCATATGAAATTGACAAAGTCTTTAACAATGGAGCGGTAAGAATCAAGACCATTGATGAATTTCAGATTCCTCTTATTGTGAATGGCCACTGATTGAAAATTTATCATAAGCCACTCTCAAAAGAGGAATTTGTCAAGATGTTCCAAGAGAATTCTGCAATAAGGCTGGTGGAGAAGAATCCTTCTTCCCCACCAGCCTACCCTTTGTTTCTTTCAGTAAAAAAAAAAAAAAAAATTGTATAAGCCTGAAAACCAATGATAGATTGGCAGTCTTATACAGAAAATATAGAGTGAAAATCAGGGACACCTAACACTCTATATTTTCCAAAAAAAATCTCTCTCCTCTCCTTCTTTTTCCATCTTCACTCTACCTCATTTTCCATTTCACTCCATCTCCATCTCATTCACATTTTCGCTTCACTTCACTCTGCTTCACTTTCACTCCATTCCACTCATTTCATTTTCATTTCATCAATAAAAGTTCATTTCAGGACTATTTTCACTCAGTTAGTTCTTTTCTAACTATCTTTGTTCAGCTAAGTGGGTGCTGTCCCAGTTTCCGCAGCTGGAAGCAGTTTCCGCAGCCAGAAACAGTTTCCGCAGCCATAAACGATTTCCGCAACTACCACCACTCTATTTTTTTCAATTTCAGAGTCAAAATGTTAGTGCAAAAATCATGAAAATGCAGGTGTAATTGAGCAATTTCCATGAAGACATGGAGCATTTCCAAGACATCAAGAAAGAACAGTTGGTTAAAAGCTATGAGAAAGAAATGACAAAGTTTCCAAAGATATGAGCAATTTTTTTTATCAAATAACAATTAAAGTCATGATTATGCATAGTTATCAAACCATAAAAAGTTCTACTATGTGCAATGATTCGATATGATAGCTCCATTACCCACTCCTATTCCACGATATTACTCCACACACCATGCATTCATTTCTTAACGGTCTCATGATGGATTTTCGGGTTTAAACTCAAGTTGACTGCACTTTAATTTGCCACCTGCGCTCATGAGATGTGACCAATCCCTTTACGGCTCCTCTCCAATGCATTTCCCGCGACCATCTATTAAAACGTGTGATCTCCCGTACGCAGTCATTAATTCAAATCTCGCCTCCACTCCGTTCACTTACCATTTCATTAAAGATCTTCCTTTTCATATACACACATTTGAATTTGTGAACTTATTTGCGACTGCTTATCCTCTGTTCTTCCTGTAACCTGAAGCATTCCCGTTACCTGCTACCGATTGCAGCCACTGCATTTTACCATAAACCCTGCAACCGAGCTACCTTCCCTCTGCTAAATCCTCATACGCAATTGCATCCTTAGTTGAAATTCAAAACAGAGAAAGGAATGGGAAAACTACTAAGGGCAGAGCCAGAAGGACCGAAATATATAGAAGGTTACCCTCAAGAAAAAGATTTACTGAGGAAAGCCAAATGGTTACGCTTCATCCAAAAGTTCAAAGGCTATAACAAAGAGGTAACCAAGGCTTTTGCACGGTATTTCGATGGTCAAATGGTGGAGATTGGAGATTTGAAGCTCACGATGACCGAAACAACAGTAGCAACTGCCACAGGCTTACCCTAGGAAGGTGAGCGATGGTTCAAAAACAAAAGCGTGGATGAACAGGCATGGAGAATTATGCTAAGAAACCCAGGTATGGACACCACTGTGTTTACTAAAGGAATTCTTGTTCATGCATTGAAGGAAGAATGGGCCAGTTTGTTGTTAGTTATCCAAAAATTTGTCACTTGTGAAGGACACTTTGGTTCGATGTACATGTACCATGCTAGACTGTTGATGAATTTCTTGGAGAATTAGACTCTTAATTTGCCTTATTTCTTACTGTTGAGTTTGAAGAAGATGAGTATTACAATCCAAAAACACATAGGCAATATAGAACCTCATCTATATCATCATGGACTTATAAAAATTCTCATTGAGGACCAACTAAAGAAAAACAAAGATACCTGGGAACAATTCTTGATAAGAAACTACTTCCAAGAGCCATCTGACGCCTCTGGGAGTAGTACACCAAAGGCACCAAGAAAAAGTAGGAGAAGAGAAAAGAGCACCATAGTCCAAGACTCCCCTACTACAAAAACTCAAGAAGTTGGTCAAAAAGAAGAAGAAAACAGAACTAAAGACAAGAAACAGAGGAAAGAGAAAGGCAAAAGGACCATCCAAGAAGTCTACCAATCACCTGAGCCATCCATAGAGGAGGATTATCAACCACTGTCAAAAATATTAGTATATCTTCAGGCTGCTATAGAAAAGAAAAAGGAAAAAGGGAAACAGAGTGTACAAGAAAAGAGTACTAGTCCACCATACTTAAGGAGAAGCACCAGGCTAAGAGGAAAGGGGAGTAAAACACAAATAAAACGGCCCCACTTCATCGACTTGGGTGGAGAGACACCTGAGAAAACTCCAGCTGGTCGTAGTCCACCTTGTCCTCAGCTAAGCATTGAAACTAGTCCTCCACATGATGAAAGCCCTTCTCGGACAGAGCTAGAGAGCAGTCCTCCTCCTCCACTAGATTTTGAACTTAGTCCAAGAAAGACACCTGAAGTAGATCCCAATCAACAGAAGGTATATGACTACTTGGAATCATTAGAAAAATTAGTTGCAGGTCCGAGTACCACTCTGCCACTAGATGCACAAGTTCAGTCCTTAAAGCAGGAGGTATTTGAATTAGAGGTCCTAAACATGCATATTAAGTAGGAAAATGAAGCACTCAAGGAGCAGAGCAAAGTAGATAAAATTATTCATGATAACACTATGCTCCATTTGGGACTATGGCAAAAGAAAAACAAGAAACTGAAGAAAAAGTGCAAAAAGTTGAGTAGAGCACTGATCAATCTCAAATTCAGATGTCTAATAAGGAAACCAAGGATGGTGGTAGCACCAAAGAAGAAGAAAAGAGGGCTATATGTCCTAGCAGAAGCATCAGAACATATGGATTAGAGGGGACTGACTAAATTTTGGTTGCATGAGGACATGCAACACCTTCACAGTGGGGGTATGTTGAGTACCAAACCTGCACTTCCCTATATACCCTTTCAGCCTTCTTTTTCCATTTACTTCATCCACCAAGATGTCAAATCATTGCATATTAGTCTAAAAAGAGCTTATGAAATGGTTTCCTAACTATGTTTATGACTGTTGTTTGATTTAGATTTTTGTTCAAACCGCTGCGGAAATTTGTCACTTTCTACAGCTAGCCCAAGTTTCCGCAACCATTTTGTTAAAGGATATGTTACAGGTGTCCAATGGAGAAACCAGCCACATGGACAAGATGCAAGTGACGTGTACATGGAGTGTGTCCCCTCAGTTCAACCAAATCACTCATAAACGGTCATGGTCAATGACGGTCAAAGGAAGGGCCAAATGAGGAGTTTTGCGGTGGCACGACTCTGTTTTGCCCACGTGAAGGTTTGCGTGGCACGACCCTTAGTTTCTGGAGGTACTGGCACAACTGTAGATCAGCCCGTGAATTGAATTGAGCAGTCACCACTCCATGGATTCAACTGTCATAATGACCATAACACTAGATCTCAGGTCGTGGAGATTTACGTGTCTCTTGGCAGCATAAAATCTAGGAATTAGTTGCAAGCATTTTCACTTATAAATAATGCGTTGATATACGATGGATAGCTAGCTTTTGGAGATGTAATTTTGACTGTTGTTATCAGCCCACTGTACTGTACTTTACTTTGTTTTATTACTGCACTTTAATATATGAGAAGACAACATTCCTGAATTCGACTTGTGACTAAGTAATTGACTGGTCGAGGTGACAGAGGGCCCCTGTACACCAAATCTTTGTATAGTTTCTTACTTGCTTTCATTTACTATTTTTATAATTATTGCTTGTATATATATTGCGCTGTTCTGATGTTCATTGCTGTCCATATTTCCTTTATGTTTTTTTCATAACTGTTAGCTAATCAGTGCTTCTTTTACAGGTTTTTTGTAGGCAGCCCGGGAAAATTTACATATTTTTGATAACTACTAACATGAGATCATCTTGTCCTTTCTGCTGATTTTCATTTACTGAGTTTAATTCCAGAATTGTTATTTCTTTCAAGTTTTGTTTTTCTTATTTACTTTTCTGCCACTTAGACATCATATTACTTACCTGTTTATGATTTCCTTTCTATAGCCAAGCGACTCAATTAGTAAGGAATCATAATATTACTTGTTGTAGTATGATTTAGTTTTCTTTCCTGCAAGTTAGAGATTGAATTACTTATGTCATTTTCAAGAGTTGAAATATGAATGAGTAGTTAAATCTTAGTTTCCTTTTATGCAATTTAATTTCCTGCAATTTAGATATCATATTACTCAGCTTGTTTATGATTACTTCCTATAGCCGGAGTGAGTCGAAAGGTGAAGGGTTAGAATATGGGTTAAAGTAGTGTGATTTAGTTTGCTTTGCTTTTAGTCTTTGAGTTACTTTAAGTTGAGTTTTTATTTTCTTTTTCATACAACAATAAGGATACTGGGCCATTGTCACTAGTTCACTGTTTTGGTGCATTTACTTCCTTTTGAGAATTGATTTCATTACAGTCAGTTTGGAAGCCTTCTTTTTGAGAACTTTTATGTTTGAAAAATCATTGTAGAAATCACCATTACCATCCATACTTAACTTTCAATTTCGCCATCTCACACTAGGGAATCCACAGAAGATAAACCCAAAAACAAACTAAAAACTCAAAAACGACAAAAGACTTAGAAAACGGTTATCTTGCACATACAGTGCACTTCACTTCATCAGTTTACGAATCCCGGATTGACATTTTAAATAGCAATTTAGGACATACTAAATTGACCAAAAAAAAGCCCACAGTTTGAATGAAATTTACGGTATTGCATTATCGTGAATAGGTTAACTAAGATATTTGCATTATACCATCATGTTAAGGTGAGGCTCCAATGTAAGTAAAAACCAACTTGGCTTACACAAGTGATTATAAAGAGGACAATGTGGAAATCCACACCATATATTCTCCAAAAGATCATACATGAAAATGATTGAAGAGTAGTTTCTGTAAAATAAAATCTTGTCCCAAAGACCAATAGCGAAAAAGTGATTTAGGTTACCATGACTAAATTTACTAAAGAGATGACCAGACATATTGCACACATTCTTCCATTTCTTGACAAACTCATCGATCTCCCATATACTAATCTTCCAAATAAAGTGACCCCCCATGGAAAGGGATGGTTTTCTTTGGTTAGAATTATGCTTCACATCTGGCCAAAGAAAGTGATCCACCAAACGAACCATTCTATCTTTGCAAAGAAAGCAGCTAGAGAAGCTAGATTCATTAATGTCCGCCATAGTTCTTGAATTGATATCTTCAAGAACCTAATTTTCCTAGTTCTTTCCAAGCTTCAAAACTCGAAGCTCCTTGATCCCAAACCCCAAGTTCTGGCATCAACTTCAAAGGCCAACAAGTGATTAGGACCATGGGTGAGGCAACACAAAATGAAAAATCCTATGGGTTTTTGTGCATAAATTACAGACAACAAGGGACACCTTTCTGTTTTCTACTACAAACATAAGCCCACCTAATAATATAGGCTTACAATTGCAGGCTTATTTATTGAAAAATATAATTTTTTTCTTAAATTAAAAATAATAAATACAACTTCCCTAACTGGGGTTACTCCTGCTCATCTCCTAACCTTATTAGTCAATTCGATGCAAAGGTGGGAGTTGATCACTCTATGATTGAGAGAGGGGTTCATACTGGAAGGTGGTTGGAACTCAAATAATTTATGGTAAAAACTAAGAATTTCCATCATCCAAATTCCACTAGAATATGTGATGCCTAAATAATAATTACTTAACAAAATGAAGGCCTTCCACAAAAAATTAACCTGGTACAAGGGTTTGGAAAAATATTTCCAGTAGTAGTAACCACCTTGCCTCAAACAAGAGAACATTATTCCTTATCTCTCCTTGAAAACAAATTGTGTTGTTCCACAGTCTGACTTGTGCTCTTCCACCACTTGAATTCAGCTGAAAAATTTGAATATTCATGAGCACAAAATCCCGATGGTCTGCTCAGGGCTTCTCTGCTCTGAATATTGTCACAACAGCCATAAAACATTGTTTTTTTTCTATTAATGAAGGATATATCAAAATATATTTCTAGGTGTCAACAATGTTAGTAGGTTAAAGTAAATATTATGCAAATCTCATCAGGCCACAAAGACTTATCAGTTGTCCATTCTTAATCCCTTCATGCTATACTGAGAGATCTACTGATACGAATGAAACAAACTATGCTCTCTCTACTCTAAGCTCTGGATATTACTCTATGGAACTTACTACTCCCTAAATACACAACCTGAATGGATTTCTTTTATGGTATCCTTGGTGTTTCTCTTCTCTGATATATTTTCTATAGAGAAAAGTCTATTTCTTTAAAACGAGTCAAGACTTGTGTAAAACTCATGAATGTGCTACTCTACTCTGATATGTTGTCTATGAAGCAAAGTCTTTTGCTTGAAAATGAGTCACAACCTGAATGAATGGAGATTTTGTCTCTTGCTCGAAAACAAATCATGGTCTGCATGAATGGAGACTGAGTCTCTTGCTCGAAAATGAGTCATGACCTTCACGAATGGAGATTGAATCTCTTTCTTGTAAACGAGTCATGATTTGCACAAATGGAGACTAAGTCTATTGCTTGAAAATAAGTCATGACCTATGTAAAACTCATGAACGGAGACTGTATAATTTTTATAGGAAAATCCCCTGAATTCAACCCTACCCTCGATTTGAAAACAAGGAAATTGAGGGGATTGCAACCAAATCCAACCTCCAATCCAGGAAATTGGTTGATTGCAAGAAAGTCCAACCTCCCAAACGAGGCGAATTGCATTTTGCATTGTTTATTCGCCTTATTTTTTATGGCTAAAATGTAATAAATATTTATTTTTTAAATAAATTTTGGTCTAACTATAGGAAATGGGTGTAATATTAAAAGAAATCCTCTCCAAAATATAAAACCCTTAAATTTCGCCCTTGGGCTAAGATTCCCCGCTAAAATTTTCTATGGTTGGCTTAACATTATCCCAATGACCACATGAAAGGAGGATTACCATGAATGATATCAATAGGTGCAGTAAGTGGTGTACTATTCCCATGCAAACCAAATATGATTACAATATAAATAATGGGAGGATTAGGGGAGAGGACGAAGAATCCCCACACATGAGAGAAAGGAAAAGGGAGTTGTGGGAAAGAGGAAAAATGAGAACCATCATTGGGTATTGAAGAGCCTGCAAAAGAGACCAGGAAAATTCATAGGGGGAAAGGAGAAATCTTCTAGATAAAACACACAAAAGAGGAGGAGAGGAAAATCTTGTTTTAACATATCATAAGGAACATAGAAATGTTCAAAGGTTGGAGGCACCAAAGCACTTATTTATGTATTTTTTGGGTGGAAAAAGGGGTCTCAAGACTCCTGGTGGTATTGAAGTGTGAAAATCCTCTTTGAAGCACCCTTCCTCAAGTGTTGAAATCTAGATCACAGGTGACAATTACAAGAAAGTTTGGCTGCAATTCGTCTAAAGTTTGGTAGAGAGTTAGAGTCCCCATCTTAGTTTCTAGGATTCTAAATTATTAGATAAATTCTCATGTAACTTTGTGTGCATGTAGATTTTATATGATTTCTTATTAATGAACTGTTCATATGCCCTAATGAGTAGGACTTATTCCTTGTGTGCCATAGTTTGCTAAATGGATGCGTGGTGTGCTATGTAAATGTTATTTTAGATTCCTAGAATTGGTTATTTTCTATAAAGGTAGGAATTTTTGGTTTCTACGTCACATATGAGGAATAGATGATTTAGTATTCCTTTCCTATGTTTGAATTTTGGCTTGAATCACCTTAATGAATACTATTGGAGGATTTATCCAATCTTCCATTACTACCACCAAGGGATTTACGCACGATTATAGATTGGTTGACATTCACTTTTTAATATTGGAAATGAATCCTCATGTAAAAGGGAGGATTATATGAATGAATGAATTTTGTGCATATGAAAATGAACTTATTTCCATGTTAAATCTTAGTCCTTAGTGGTATATGAATTATTATGTTGTTATGACCTTGACAATTACATGATCGACCTAAAAGAGATATCTAGATATTTGTTAGTGTTCAGAGGCCTACTTAAGAAGAATTAAATGACAAGGGACGACCTTGACCTTAAGCTAGAGAGAGAGAGAGAGAGAGAGAGAGAGAGCACATGCTTGGCTAAGGACTTATTAGAGATTGGGAGACAAAGGTTGGTATGGCATGGAGTCAAGGGAATCCATATCCATATTGTTATATATTGATATGATGCAGATAGAGTTGGGCAGAGACAAATAAGGCTCAGAAGAGATAGTGAAGTTAAACGGATATATATATATATATATTAATATATATTATATATATATATATATAATTATAATATATATATATTATATATATATATATAGTATTATATATGGAGTAGGTTAATAGCCTTGGCCAAATCTAGACAAGCCTGAGTATCATAATCATTATATTTACATGTAGTGAAGTGCATAGGTTGGAAGCTTAGAATGGATTTGCACAGGCCCAAGTGCTGGAGAGACTCTATGTACATGTGAGAACATAAATCATACCACCGAACACTGGGAGCTAACATAAATGTGTGTTGGCATTAAACAAGATGATAGTCATCAAGTAATGTGTTATTTTTTGGCCAAGGACCCCAAATGTTTCCCTTAGAGGATGTCGATATTAGCTAGGTAGATGGGGTCGAGATAGGAATAGATCCTTTGTGTGAAGAGGTTTTTACATTTTGATTTTAGAGTTTCAAGTATTTAAACTGTAATGGTGTGCAAAACCTTGTTTTGAGGCTTGTGGAGGGATTATTAAAACTTTGTTCATGGATTTGGCAAGGAAATACGACCATGTTTATGACTTCTAATCATATTATGGCATTCTGTCATGCTAGATACAACGTTGATAAATCAGATCATAAATACCACGAAAAAGGGTTTCGGTTTATAACAATTTCAATTATTATAAGAATAAATTAATTAAAAATATACTTAAAAAAAGTTTAAAATGTAGAAGAGTGAAATAATTATTTAATTTAAATAAGTGCATAGCTATATCTATATGTATGAGAATATGTTCCCACATTTTAAATCAATAAAAAAATATTTAAAACATTTTAAATATAAATATATATTGGTAAAGAATATATATATAATATATCTATATATATATATATATATATATATTATATATATATATATATATATAATAGATATAATATATATATATATATATATATATTATAATATATATAATGAAAATCAATATATGTATGCTAATAGTTTATTTAAAAACTAATAACAAAAGGATGCTTGATGCAGGAGCATCCAACTCACCGTGACTGGGCAGAATGAACTCCAACCAGGTTCAAAAGCTAGAGATCGATTGAACTGTCAAATTCTTATGGGAATAATTTTTCTTTACTTTTATTTTACAAAGTCAGTAAAATTTGATACCTCTTTTATTTTCAGTTAGGATTATTGTAGCTTCAATTGATTAATTAGAGAATAGTCCATGTAATTAGGAAAATAACAACCAACTGTTCCTACAAGCCTTGGAATACTGGATGGATGTAGTTATTGACAGAGGTAGAAATTATGTAACTATATTCTGTAACAGTTAAATTAACTGTAAGCATCAACTGAAAAACAGAGACTATAAAGTCAAAACAAATGTAACAGAATGGAGTTCAGTTCAGTTCAGGAGAGGAAAGTTGAGTTAATTCAGAAGAAAAGTGTAGGTTTTAACCCTGTACAGAAATTACCTGCATACGAATTCTAAATCACCGGAAAAATAAAAATGCGAGAGCATAACACATAAAACACATATACACAAAGATTTCCCACTGG
>APFE030013215.1:0-14540 GCA_000404065.3 Pinus taeda
GTTGTAAATGCAGTTTTGTCCTGATCATCAGGATGGACTAAGATCTGGTTGAAGCCTGAGAACCCATCAAGCAAGGAAATCCTTGAGGCCCCCACTACTCTCTGAAGGATGTGATCCATTTTGGGTAGGGGATAGTTGTCTTCTAATGATACTTGGTTGAGGTTTCTCAAATCAACACAGAGCCTAATTTCCCCAGTTTTCTTCCTTGTAGGGACCAAGTTTGAAATCCAATCAGAGAATCTGATTGGTGCTATGATGCCCGATTTGAACATTTTTTGTACCTCTTGTTCCATTGCTGGGAGGAGCATAGGATTAATTCTCCTCAGTTTTTTTTTGAAAGGTTTCTGATTTGGCTTTAGTGGGATGGTGTGTTGTATTACAGAGGTATCATAGGATTTTAGATCCTCATAACTCCATGCGAACACATCTTGAAACTCCTTAAAAAGGTCAATGTATTTGGACTTTTGGTCAGGAGGTAATGCAGCAGACAGTTTTATGATTTTGGGCTGTTCAACTGTCCCAATGTTATGCTCCTCTATAGTAGTGTTTAGGGGCTGCAATTTTGGTTTACTGGGAACATCGTTGGAGTCAAAAATGTCTTCCAAAGGGGCTAAGCTTATTGGAAGAAAATTGTTCTTTAATTGCATCACCTCAGTTTCATATTCAGCTATCTCCTCATATTCAACCTGTTGGATTTCTTGTATGTTGTGTTGGTTGAAGATTGTAGGATGTAGCATTTGATTAGCTGTTTTGGGTGATATTAATTGGTAGTTGTGTTCATCATGTATTTGTGATTGATTTTCTGTCTTAAGTATTTGAGATTGACTTGCTGACTCAGTGTCTATGTTTAGACCTGAAAATTCTTCTTGTAAAGTCAGAAAATTGTTGATTTGTGGGTCATTGTCAAACACCTGCCAGTCCTTTATATTGTTTGGGACTGATGGTCTGTGTTTTACTTCAGCTGTAAAATAGTGATGGGGCTCAAAAGGGAGCTTGCAAGTACTTGCAAACGTGGCTAGACTATGAGCATGAAGGTTCTGAGCCCTAGGAACTTTGGTAATCTGGAACTCAGTAAAGGACTTTAGCAGCTCAATAACAACAGACCTGTAAGACCTAAGTATTTTATCATTGGTAACAAAATTGCCTTTGACCTATTGGATAACTAAGTATGAATCCCCCATGATTGATACTCTTGTGGCTTGTAGGGATTGTACCGACTTGAGGCCTAGTAGGAGAGCCTCATATTTAGCCATGTTGTTGGTGCATTTGAAGTTTAGTCTGTAAGCTCTGCCCTCTGCATGGCTGTTCTATTTATTGTGCACCCACACTCCTGCTCCTGCCCCTAATTTGTTAACTAATCCATCAAATTCCAAGAACCACAGAATGTCCTCTTTTAGGGGGGTTTGAATACTGTCTCTATGGTCTGGATTTGTTAGTTGGAGTATGGGCTGTTTATTTAGTTTGGCTTTGATGACAATCTTCTCATTTGGTGGGATCAGCTTTGTTTCTTGGGGAGTAGTTTGTTCATTTGATTTCTGATCCTGTTTAGGTGTCCTGATTTCATCATCATTTGTTTTGTATTCTTGAATATTTGCATCCTTTGATTCAACCAATGTTTGTATGTCAGGATTTCCTTGATTGACATGCTGATTTGTCTAAGTTATCTAAATTTCTTCATTGTTTTTGCTACCTATATTGTCATTGAAAAGGATATATGAGTCTATGTCAGAATGGACAGCATATATGGGGAAGTTTTCAGGCTTTTCTGTAGTGTTGACCATGTATTTCATCAAAGACTCTCTATATAATCTCTTGGGTTGACCAAAGACTGTAATGGTAGCATAAGACATGTCCAATTGAAGGGACCCTTGGAGTTTGGCCCCCCATGATCTTGAAAATAACATCCCATACTTGGGTGGGATATCAACAACAACAACGTCCATCAAGATTGTTTTGTTTGGGTATTGGACCAGGGATACACACAAGTCTTTTATCAGGCCTAAACATTTAACCTGGCTGGAATCAAATGAGAACAGGTCCTTGTATGGCCTGGTAATATCTAAATTCAGCCTTTCCATGACAGATTTTGGCATTAAGTTATGAGATGCACCTGAGTCAAACATTGCATTGTGTAATATTTTGTCATGTACATGCAAGCTGACATAAATGGGTAGGATCCCTGAGCCTGCTATTTTTCCATCAACCTCTGGGCCAAATATCAATTCTGGGGTGTCATCCAACACATTGACATTGTCTTTGTTTTGAGTGATTTGGAGGGACTTCTCAATCTGCTGTTTATAGATTTCATTCTTGGCTAGCTCTGCCAGAGGAATGACTATTTTTAGTTTTCCAATTTCGGCTTCTAAGTCAAAGGGTTTGTCAGTTTGGATTTTAGTGCCATGGGTGAGCCCCCTTTCTTTATTTGGTAAGGTTTCTTCTTGATTTTGGGGCTTATGTTTCTCAATCATCTCTTGAGGCCTTTTGCTTGGGTTGGAGTGTACAGATGATGTAGCTAGTGGATTTGGTGTTCGTTCAGTAATTTCTTCAATAGTTACTTCCTTAGTGAGTAAATCAGTTGCATTCATTGGTTCGGTTACTATGGCACTCTTGGGCTGTAGTCTATCCTTGGTTTTCTCAGGCTATGTTATGTTTAAGTCCTGCTTCGTAGTTTGTATTGTTTGTGGACCTCATAGACAGCTGTGTCATAGCCTTGTTTGAAATCAAATGATTCTCTTGACTTTATTTGAAATTGTTTGTTGTCTTCTTCTTCATGATCCTCTTAACTTAGGAAGACTTGGTGCTCATCATCAAGACCCATTAGGTGGATATGGGTGCCATCCACTTGTTCTTCTGATGTGGATGTTTCAGCATAGTTTTCTTGAAATGGAGGCCTTATTTCTGGATCATTGTTGGCTTTGCCCCCACTACGATTTTGGTTCCTCCTAAAGTTTGGATTCTTGTTAGAATTATTTGGTGGTGCCTCCCATGAAGATTTTCTTTCCACAGACTCTACCCTGTCGCCCAACCTCTTCATACCAGAAATTATTGCATCTAATTTTTGGTCAAAGGCTGAGGGTTCCTCCTTAAAGGCAACTCTCTTTTCTAATCTAGCCCTATTCCTCTTAGCAATCAAGTTTGCCTCAACTGTCACAGCAACTTTCTGAGCTTCTTCAAGGGTTTGAGGGGCTCTTTCTTTTAGTTGGTAGGCCATGTCCGGGTCAAATCCATCTGGGAATTTATATAAAGCCAAGTCAGGGGGAGGTCTCAGGTTTTGAGGTATTGCATTATATACATTATTAAACCTAGCACAGTATTCCAAAATTGTCTCTTGAGGACCTCTTTTAATCATGTCATATTAACCAAGTATATGTAGAGGATCCTTCTTTTTCTCCCATCTATTTGTGAAGGATTGGTAAAGCTCATCAGGGGTATTGATGGTGTTTGCAGGAAGTGATCTGAACCAGGTTCTCACATCCCCTGTTAAGCTTTGGACAAATATTCTCATCCTTATAGTGTCATCATCTATCTCATAATTTTCAAAATGATCTTGCATTCTCTTAGCATGCTGGATAGCTGAATAGGGGACAGTGGAGTCAAAATATGAGATTTTGGCCTAATAATCTTGAGGTAAGGCCACAGGATTGGCAGGTAGTTACAGAGGTGCATACCTCATAGCCATATTCACAAGATTTTGGGGGTTGATAAAGGAAACTGGGGCAAAAGGGACAGTGGGTACCACAAGGGTAACAGGTATAGAGGGATTTAGAGTGTTGGTCAAGGGAATGTGTAAAGGGGAAGAAGATGTGGGTGGGGGGCTTTGAGATGTTGATGGAAAGCTTGGGGAATTAGGGGTAGAATGGAATAGGACTTTGATGGGAGTGGAGATGGGGTTAGGGTGAACTGTCTCTGGACTATGTTCAGCAAGGTTGTCTTGTTTTTGCTGATTCCTAATTAGTCTGGGGATTGTATTGGGATTTTGGAAGACAGTAGGAGGGTTGGGGTCAGGATTGGCCCTAGGGTACAGAAGATTCTTTTTGGGAGCCAGCTTTTGAGCTAGTCCTTTTTTAAACCTTTTGAAAGATGTGTATAGCAAGGACTGGTCATGAGGTTTGAAAGACTCTGTGTATCTGTATTGGGTATAAAAGATATCTGAGTCAGCTCCACCTTAAGGCTGCAGATGTTTGTGTAGGAGCAGTTTTGAAGGTTTCTTGACTGATATTCAGATTTCGAGTGTAATCCCTGGTAGATATACAGTCACCTCTAGATCCTGAAGTTCCCCAGTGGAATCGCCATTATTTTAACACCCAGGTTGTTCCCTATCACTCCCAAGGGAATACGGCCGGGGTAACTACTAACCAATCTTTGGACTACAGCTTCTAGCCAAGCTGTAATCAGAGAGGGCTCTCTCTTTATGATTTGTCACTTTTCTAGTGGAGTTTTAGGCTAGTTATGAAGTGAATGTTTGATTGTTCTTTATGTTTGGTTGGGAGGATGATTCTGATATCTTTTAGAGTGTTCTTTGCAGGTGAAACTAATCCATTGGGCAATGGGGTCTATAGCAGTTGTTTCCTTGAGGTCCTGACTCGAGTGTAGCTGGAATTATAGGGCCTGTATGTACTTCATAAAACAAACTGTAAATTGTGAAGGTGAGATGAAAATTAACTAGTAAAGAGCATTTAAGAATTCTTCACTGAGCTGGGATGTAGGAAAGAAATCTATTACTTAGGAGCATTACTTTGAATTCCTAAAACAATAGATTACTGTGATGATATACTGTGAAAGGTAGCATTTAAGAATTACTCTTTCGTTACCATAACTGAAGAAAACATTTGAAATAGTTTAGATTGAGCTCAGGGTGATCAATGATTAAATCCTGAGACTATTCTTCTTCCTTGCTATTTAGATATTTGATATATGGAAAAACATGAATGACATATGAAAGTATAACAAACATATAACAGTGAGTAACAAGAAAACTTATTGAGCCATGGAATACATAGGAATCCTGCAACTTTCAACCATACACCAACAAGACATCAAGAGACATAATGCTTTTGGAAATCCCATCATCCTTTGTATTAGTTGTCTGAAGATTTAAAATAGAGGAGTAACAGAATAGATATCAAGAGATTTCTTACATCCGGAGTCCAACCCCTGCTAACAAATGCGAGGGGAAATATATAGAAGTCTATTACAAAATATCTCAGGCATTGAGTCATCTGAGAGCAAAAATATCTTCTTTTACTCGTACAGGGCTGGCAAATGAGAAGTTATTACAATCTTAAATGAGTTATAAAGGCTCTTAACTCCTGTCAGACAAATTTTGACCTTTGGGGCTCACGGAGTCGGTTGAGCGGCTTTAACATAACTGCTGAATGACGTGTCTGTGCAGCTTTTATTTCCTGTGTCCTCCTGGCCCTGTCACCTATGACTGTTGATGCTGCTGTTGTGGCCGAGTACCTGTGCTGAGCTGGCTCAGCCTCTATCTTCATACCTGTTGATGTGTCTTTGTCCTGTTGTGTATGAGATTCAAACTCTTTGTTGAAGAAAAAATCACGATTACTGACTTTGGTTCAACAGTAATCTTATCAATTCCTCCCATGTATCTGATGAAGGCAACTGATGTTTCAAAATTGACCCTATGGTCTCATCAGCCTCTGTATACTTATAAAAGTGAGGGGGCTCATCAAATAAATGTGCAATTTCATTTCTAATAAAAAATATATTATCTACTCTATCAAAGAGAATTTGCCTCGTTACTGGGCCTGCTTCTGAAGATGTACTAGGTGCCTCTGCAATCTGTGTTGCTGCAAAATTGCTTACTCTCTTGACATATTTCTCATGAGAGAGTAATTTTCCTGAAGGATCTAATAGGCTGGGGAGCCCCCTGTCTTGCAAGGCCATAAACCTGTTCTGAAATTTGTTGATATCAGCTTGCATATCCTGGATCCTTCTGTCCAGGGTCTGAATTAGGTTTCTAATTGTCAGGACTCTTTTGATTAAGGAGATAGTCTCAGTCCTGTTTCCAATCCCCATTCTTACCAGCTAGGAACTTGTTCTGTAGTTCAGCACTTCTATCATCTTGGGGGCAATCTCAGGCATATTGCCTAGAGATGCCCTTGCCCTCTACATTTCTTTTCGCGCTCTGCCAATGAGTGCCACTTGCTCATATATGGCCTCAATATATTCCCACTGGTTTGTTATTGACTGGCCAATGGTGGTCCAGATGACCCTCTTGAGCTCTGCTGTGACTTTATCCAATGTGAGCTCTTTTTCTAGCTCAGCAATCCTCTTTTTCAGGGCCTTCACCTCCCTTTCCATCTCAGCCACATTTTGCTTTGATTTGTCATATTTCTCATTTATTTTTGCTAGGCTGTCCTGGGCTTGGCTTAGCTCAGACATCTGGGACTCCAGTACCTGTATTTCTTTCCTCAGCTTCTGCATGTCCAGGCTTTCGGCCTGCTCTGTTGTTGGTGCTGAGGTGGTTGGTGCTGTGGTATCTGGAGCTTCTTGCTGTACTGGTTGGCTGTGAGGGGCAGTGTCTTGAGGGGTTTCCTCAAGGTTTATTGTTTCTGGAGGTGGCTGTGAGGATTGCCCTGCCTCCTTCTGCTGCAATGCTGCTTCCAATGTGGCTTCTGATTCCTGCAGCTTTTCTTGTGTTTGGATGAGCTCCTTGTATAATGTCATTAGTAAGGAAGTTGCATCCTTTTCTTGCCTCTGCTGGGCAACCTCATCTATTTGTGGGTGGAGAGTTGGTGGCATTTTCAATTTTTTCTTTATTGCTGCCATATCAGCATCCCTGAGCTTGAGGACTTGTTGCACAGCCTTGACATCATTGGGGTCATGCCCAAATTCTATTATTATTTCCTCTAAGGCTTTGATCTTGTTATCCTTAGCTTGAGAGGAAGCCTTTTCCAACTCAAGCTGTGCTGCAGTATTGTTCAGGCTATTCTGCAGCCTATAGTTAACTAAGGTCTTATCAGCCAAGGTGGCATAGACCATCTCACCCGTCTGTTTGTGGAGCTCAATCTGATCCATCGGGTGGATGTCTTTTGACAAGACCTCCAGATTGGTCCTGATGTAGTCTGCAGCTATTTGTGGTTGCTGCACTGTCGGAGTGAAGTGGCTCATTGTCATCTTTCCCTCCTGCACATCGAATGCAGACATGAGCCTCTGTTGGTTTGTAGGTGCCATGTTTAGCAGGTGATTGTAGAGCCGAATCTTTATTGTCTCACTCCTTCATTTTGCAGCTTTGAACTGTTGTTTTATGCTTGCACTTGTTCCCTGCTGCTGCCCTGAGGAGCTCACTTCTCCCAATGCTGCCCTGTCTTGCTCCTATTGCAAGGAGCTGGCAGAAGCCTCCATGCTTGGCATTTCCTCCTCTGAGAAGGGATTTAATATTTTCCTCTTCTCTGGTGTTTCAGTGAGGGGAGTCTCCCTTTCTCTTTTTCTGCTAACGTCCTCCCTTTGAGGGGTCTGGAGGACAGAGGAATCAACCCTAGAGTCTTGCCTTGGAGGTGCCACTAGCGCTGTTTGTTCTTGGGTTGCCATCTGGGCCTCTCCTTTTTTATTTTCCTGATCCTGTTGGTCTCCTTGTTGATGTTCCTGCTGGGGCTGCTGTTGTTGACCCTGTTGGCCCTTTGGTTCTTCCATGATCTTTTCCTTGCCTTTGCTCTGCCCTTGGTCTGTGGTTTGCACTGCCTCCTGCTGTGTTGCAGAAGATGAAGCAACTGCTGCTGTTTGAGGCTTTGGGAGAGTAAGTACCTGAGAAGGACATTCTAAGTCAGTCATCTTTAACAAATGCCTTCTAGCTCTTTCAACTAGTTCTTCTTGAGTCACAGGCTCTTCTAGTGTGTTTCTTCTCCACTTTGGTTGGTTGGCATATCTTTGAATGTGGAGCATGCTCTCATGCTCATAGCTAGAGAGCTTGCATTTCTGCCTTTTTAGGGATATAAAGTTGTTAGGGTCATAGGGCTTCCAAAGGAAGCTTTGTTTTAGGCCAAGGCCTTCTAGTATCCTGTCTGCCTCTTTCCATCCTTCTCTTTTGTTTAGGACAAAGTGGCCAAGTTGGTTTCTTACTTTGAGTTGTGCCCTTTTACCCCTTCCTGCAAAGTGCACCTGATCGGCATTGCCAAATTGCCTGAAATATTCCAAGGCAAAGAGTCTCATAGGCACATACCTGGGCAATTTGTATGGGCGCAGCTCACACCCATATATTCTGATCACAGTGAAGTGTTCGTTGAAGTACCAATCCCCTATACTGTAGGCACTGGATAGCTGCAGAATCCTCTGCATCTCATCAGACAGTCTTGGATGGGGTGAGGTTACAAAGAGAGACATAGCTGGATGGATGAATAAGTCTATGAACTCAGAATATGTGTATGGAGAGTATGTGAGGATGTGGAAGACTGAGGTCTAGTATACCACTGACCTTGGGTTGCCTGCTGCATCAGTCCTCTTGATCTCAAAAGAGAACTTCTCATGTTGGTTGTACAGAATGAGAAGATAAATGTATGAGGTGTATCTGAACACCTTCTCTCGAGACAAGTGTAGAAATTGCTCATGTATCTTGTCTGAGATATATGTAGCATAATCATAACAAATGGGGGTCTTACCGGGGGAAAACATTGTCATCATCACTAATACAGTTTTCTCAATAAACTCCATTGATTTGTATCCCAAAACTGAGCTTATCATGTATGCCAGGTCCAGACCCAGTTGATTTAGGTAGCCATAAAAAATGGGAGGGTGCATCACTGTGTCAGAGTTTGTGATAAACAACTGATTCAGCTTTAGGATCTGTGCTTCTGTCAGTACCTTGGCTTCTTGGTTGATCAGGTCCAGCAGGGACAAGGGAACCAACTTCTTCTGGGTTTTAAACTGGAGCATTTCTCTGATGGCCTCAGGGGTTGTATAAAACACTACTGCACCTTCAGATTTGAGCACAGCCCTCTGCATGGGGTCATAGCAGACAGCACATAGGTGAATCAGGTCAGGGAACTGGTTGACCTGAGGCAGCTTGAATATTGGGAGGGAGGACTCCCAAATGCCTAGAATATCTGTTCCATCCTTGTGCTTAGCTCTGAGCTCATTTAACAGGTGAATGTGGAACTTGCATTTGGATGGACTATCCTCTGAGATTTGGTAATCTAGGTCTGCCAAATCTTGCCATTCCATCTCTCTCTGGGGCGCATTCAGGGGAGTAACATTGAGGGCTACTGATGCCTTGGGAGTTTCCATGCTTTTTTGAATGCTATTTGATGAATAATGAACGTGTTATCTGAGAAAGATGATTTTTAGAGGAATGCAGGGTTGCAAGACAGGTTCACATCAATTGAAATATTGTTTGGCACTCTGTGAGGGCTGTTCACCGTGTTTAGCAGACCTCTCCTTGATAATTAGGAACAGGTTATGGATTGTGGTTCACGACGGTGCGAACGGAGAAGGGTTTATATTAAGAATTCAGTGCGAAATGGCTCTGCCAGTTAGATTTGACCGTCAATTATTCACGGGGAAGCTGGGTGTGCTTGGTATTACAGTAATTTCTCAAGTTTCGGCCGTGCTCAGGTGTATTTTAGATTTTACAGAGAAATAAACCAGGTTGTAGGGAATTTCTCGGACAAATACTTGTTTAATGGTTTTCCTTGGGTTTTGAACAGCAGTTGGGCACACGCCTTGACGGTCTGTGGTTGGTCTGGTCTTGGTTGGCGAATTGCTCATCATAACGTACATGCAGAGAAAGCAGAGGTGTTTTTGTGAAAAGTGCCAAAAAACACGTAAAATCGTGAAAATATGGCTTTTTGGCTTATTGGCGTGCTTTTTGAATGACTTCAGCAAGTGGGTCCGGGTCGGATGACATCAGCAGGACGTCATCAGGTGACGTGGCGGCCTGAGACCGGTCCACGGGGGTGACGAGGTGGCGACCAGGTGGATGAATGGAGGACAAGGCGCGCGGTCGTGGCGCTGACATAGGCGAAAATAGGATGGTGACGCGGGCGGATACGTGTCGTCATATCGGGCCCCCTCCTGCACGGAAAGGAATCTGTCAGAGGGGCCTCTGACGGAATTTTGGAGCTACGCGTGTCCCCGCGTGACATCATCGTCTGACAGATATCGGACGATATCTGTCGGACATCGGGGCCCTTCCGAAATCCACGAGGACCGTTGGATTTCAAGTGCAAGATCTGACGGCTGTGGGGCAGGGAATATGCACGGAGGATAAAGTCAATGTTGGTTATCTGTCAGACGTCGGGCCCCTCCGAAACCTATGATGACCGTCGATCAGAAAAGGCTTTGATCAGACGGATATCGGGCCCGTAAGCTGCACGGCGGATAAAGTCAACGGGCGGCTTAAAATAATCTTTTTGTTGGTAACTGTGCTTGGCGGGACCCTTCGGGTATTTAACAGATTTCCATAGTTTTTAATGATTTTCTTTAATAAAATCATATATACCCGACGACATTAGGAAAAGGCACAAACAAAGGTTTTTCATGCAATTTTTCACATAAGGCATATGGGGGCTAAACTTAGGATAGGCGGGTTTTGATGGATTTATATGAAAAAGGCGCATATTGGCTCCCGACCTTAGGATAAGGCGGGGAAGGTAGGTTTCATCAAATTTTTTGCCTTTTAGTGGTATAAGGGTGTCCAAAAGGGTTTTCTCGAGGGTTTTTTAGGCAAAACTGGAGAGTTGGCTAGGTGGGTAGGTTCTGATAGAGAAAAGGGGTTAGGCTTGGGTTCTTGAGCTTAACCAGATGTTAATCCAATGCCCTGGTAGTGGAACATATGGCTATAATGCCAAGGAGGGGATATTTATACTTGTTTAGGGTTTATACACCATGGTGATATAATGATAGGGGAGGTGGAGCATAGGGAGCTAGATAATAGAGTTAGAGGTTAATATGGGGGAAAATGTGAATGAAGACCAATATTACTAAGTTTTCTTGAAAACAACTTAGTGTAAAGAGTAGATCAAAATGAAAAGAACTTTACACAAGAAATGTGGCTTCTAAAGGCCATAAGAACCACCATAAATCTTTGAGTTTTCCTTATGAACATACCTGGTGCAGGGGTGTTAGTCATGAGTGGTAAACAAAGGGAAAGAGGGGAGTTAGACATGCTCCACTGTGTTGTTTTGCCTGTACTTGCTTAGCAAAGTTGATCTTGGGATGAACATCATTTCTGCAACCCCATCTACCTACCCAACTATTTTGCCTAGCATTTTTTATTTCTTCTTGGTGGGTGCACTTGGACTTGCAAACCCCTTATGTGCCTTTTCTTTTTCATTGGCTTTTTTGCATTTCCTTTCCTATCTAGCACTACCCTTATTTCTTCCAAGGCCCCAGATTAAGCAGTTGGGAACCTTAGTTTCTTTGCTTAACTACTGATCTGCCAAGATTTAGACAGTTTGGACATATTTCTTTCTCTATTATACAACATAAATTGAAAACATGGCATGACCCAGATTAGACTGTTGGGTCATCCATCAGAACTTTAATGGGCATGAAGGCATGTACACACCTTGTCTTTTCTTGCAAATATGGAACCTTTGTAGCAGCAAAGTAGAGCATATTTGGCACTTGAATTTTCCAATCATGAAATATGAAACCTATTGGTATAGGTAACCAACAGTGGCTCCACATGGGGATGGTTTTTCTCCTTGAAAGACCAAGAACAGCAGGTCAGTATGCCTTGGCCCTTTGGCTACCGCTTTTCAAACTTTGGAGCTTTTCACCCTGGATTCCTCAAAATGTAGACTGAGCTATTGAAAATCCATGATGCAGTTCAGCCTCCTTCTTGTATCTGCAATGTTTCTTGAAATTAACCTATTCACATGTTTTTAGGGATAACAATATATACAACAAATTTCAGGATATATATACAACAAATTATGTATAAGAGCAGGCATGATGTATCTATGGAAGGTAGTCAAAATAGTGCTTCAGCATCCTGCCATTGACAGGACCTTCATCCAAGTCAGTTTTATCAAGATTTTCAAGAAAGTAGGTGTTATTTCCTTGCACTGCTTGGATGAGAAATGGTCCTCTCCAAAGGGAATCAAACTTTCCATGCATTCCTTTGTTCTCTCTCCTTGAATCCCATTTGAGAACTTTGTCACCTATGTTAAAATCCTCAGCCTTGGTGCTTCTATCAAAATCTTTTTTGAGTTTTTCTTGTAATATTTGGACTCTGGTATAAACTTGGTCCCTGGTTTGTTGTAAGCATATAATTTGATTCACCCTCCTTTGCATATCATTTGGCTCAGCTTGACTTTCTTGGAGTAGCTTCATAACAGGGATCCCTAGTGATGAGGGTAACTTGGCTTCTAATCCATACTTGCCCTAAGGTATTTCAACTCCCCATCTCCCTACCATACCTCCATGCCATGAAAGTAATGCATGAGCCTCATGTCCTTCATCTCAAACTCTCTTGCAAGGTACTCCTCACAAGATTTGATGACCTTCTCATCACCTATCAGTATGAGATCATTAACATAAAGTACAATGATCGACAACTTACCTTCCACCATAATGTGGTACAAGTTTGCATCCACTTCACTCTTTGTGAAGCCCAACCCAGTGAAGTAGATATCTATTTTGGTGTACCAAGAATGGGGTGCTTGCTTCAACCCATATAATGTTCTCTTGAGTTGGCACACATGTGACTCACGATCAAAGGTCTCAAAACCTTGGGGCTTATCTATGTAAACCTCTTCCTCAACCATGTGATTGAGGAAGGAAATATTCACATCCAATTGATGGATCTTCCAACCCATCTGTGCTGATAGTGCCAATATATATTTTATGGATGAGTACCTTGCAACAGGAGCAAAGGTTTCATCATAGTCAAGCCCCTCTCTCTATGAAAAGCCACAGGCCAGAAATTTGGCCCTATGCTTCTACATGCTACCATCTGCAACTTGCTTTACCTTGTAAATCCAATGGGAGCACACTACTAACTTGTCCTCTGGTCTCGGGACCACATCCCAAACACTGTTTTGAACTATGGAGTCATACTTCTCCACCATCACATCAACCCAAACCATTTGTTGCACTGCTTCCTGAAAGGAAGATGGCTCTGTCATAACACATGCACCCATAAGTGCCATATATCCAGTGTACCTCTCTGGTGACCTCCTCTGTCTGCGCTGAGAAGTGGGTGCTACAACATTGTCTCGTACATCATTCAACAATTTGTCAAAATCTCTAGTGTGCTTTCTTCTCTATCTAGAAGACTTTGCCTGAGTGGATGTATCGGCTCCCGGAACCTTTGCATGTGTGTGCTCCGCATCAATCTGAGGCCCCTCAACCTTAGGAGCTAAATGCTCCTCATACACATGTATCTCAAGCTTCCTCTTAAGTGAAACTCGCATGGCCTTCTCCTTATCGAATCTAATATCCCTACGAACCATTGTCATCTGATTGGTTGGCATGTACACCTGATAGTTGTGAGGTGTATCGGTGTACCCCACAAATATCCCCAACTCTTTTGTTGGGTCAAGCTTCTTTCATACATATTTGGTTACATGGAAATATATTGATGACCCAAAAGTCCTGAACTGACCAGCATCTGGCCTCTTATTAGAATAAGCCACCTCTGGTGCCTTCATGTCAAGTATTTGATGTGGGTTACGACTCTAAACATAAAGTTCTGTGTTTCATGCCTCAACCCATAAGTGTAGTGGTAGGCCCTTGTTATCACCCAGGTTGTTCCCTATGAATCCCAAGGGAATACGGACAGGGTAACTACTAACCAATCTTTGGATTACAGCTTCTAGCCAAGCTGTAATCAGAGAGGGCTCTCTCTTTATGATTTGTCACTATTCTAGTGGAGTTTTAGGCTAGTTATGAAGTGAATGTTTGATTGTTTTTTATGTTTGGATGGGAGGATGATTCTGATATCTTTTAGAGTGCTCTCTGCATGTGAAACTAATCCATTGGGCAATGGGGTCTATAGCAGTTGTTTTCTTGAGGTCCTGACTCGAGTGTAGCTGGAATTATAGGGCCTGTATGTATTTCATAAAATAAACTGTAAATTGTAAAGGTGAGATGAAAATCAACTAGTAAAGAGCATTTAAGAATTCTTCACTGAGCTGGGATGTAGGAAAGAAATCTATTACTTAGGAGCATTACCTTGAATTCCTGAAACAATAGATTACTGTGATGATATAGTGTGAAAGGTAGCATTTAAGAATTACTCTTTCGTTACCATAACTGAAGAAAGCATTTGAAATAGTTTAGATTGAGCTCAGGGTGATCAATGATTAAATCCTGAGACTATTCTTCTTCCTTGCTATTTAGATATTTGATATATGGAAAAACATGAATGACATATGAAAGTATAACAAACATATAACAGTGAGTAACAAGAAAACTTATTGAGCCACGGAATACACAGGAATCCTGCAACTTTCAGCCATACACCAGCAAGACATCAAGAGACATAATGCTTTTGGAAATCCCATCATCCTTTGTATTAGTTGTCTGAAGATTTACAATAGAAGAGTAACAGAATAGATATCAAGAGATTTCTTACATCC
>APFE030013217.1:2881-40584 GCA_000404065.3 Pinus taeda
TCAATTCTTCCATCTTATCATCCATGCCATCCATCTTAGCATCCATGCCATTCATCTTAGCTTCCATGCCATTGATCTTAGTTTCCACACCATTCATCTTAGCTTCCACGCCATTCATCTTAACTTCCACGCCATTCATCTTAGCTTCCACGCCCTTTATCTTAAATTCCATGCCATTTATCTTAGCTTTTGTTACTTTTGTGAGAGTGACATTTATTGCACTTGATCTTGTAATTTTGATATATCATGTAGCATTTGTTCCTCTTCTTCATGAGTCATGCTATAGCTTTCAGGTTGTTTACTAGGTATTTCCATTTTCTTTCTTTGGGGCATCAATTATCGATAATAATTCTTCACTATTCGCTTTGAATTCCTTCAAACTAATTTTTCAAACCAAACTTATGCAAATATTAAAAAAAATACACAACTTTTTTCACTTTGTAGGCACTCAACATTGAATATGATGTATCTCTGTAATTTTGGATCTTTCAATTCTGAAATTGTGACCTGCAGTAGCTTTCTATGTCCTCTTTCCAATGCCACTAGTCTTATTGAATTTAGATTCTCCAAGAAAGAGTTATGCACAATCTCCCAAGATGACTTGATTATATACCTTTTCAAAAGAGCGAACTCGTATGAGGTGCCACGTGTCACAGTTTTGACCTTTGGGTCTAAAAAATATACACAGAAAACTACAGTCTGTCCTCTTTCTGTAGCTTCTTACGAAATTGCAATCTGATGCTCAAAACAAAAGTTATGACATTTTCCCAAGGTCACCTGTTTGGAATGTAATTCAGGACTCTGCAAAATACCAACTTCGTCAGATCATATCTTCGCAAATATAGTGAGAAAAGCTCTGAAATCCGGACCTAAGGTTCAACGCGATTTCGTCTCAAATGAGTTTTTTTGTTCGCTTCTGAAACATCGCAGAAAAAGAGCTATAACGAAAATGCCACGATGACCTATTTGGAGCAGCGAAACCTTAGAATCCAAATCTCTGATACCAAATTTTATGAAACCAGCTCACAAAAAGATACAAAAGATAGATCAACGCCTTATAATTCAACCTCTTCGAGGGGGCAACCTCTTTTAAATCACATAAATGAACAATTCTTGGATGATTCAAATGACAAAACCTCCTTTCTATATCTAGGAGTCTAAGGAGTCACAATATAACCAAGCTGACCTAACAATAATAATATAAAGGCACAAAAATAACAATAGAGGGATTCTATGGGGCACAGTAAGAACAATATGGGGACCATAGGGGCACAACAATATTAATAAGGGATACAACTACAATAGTAATGAGGGTATCATTAGTATTATAGGGACCTAATAGGCATACACTATTATAAGAATGCTAGAACATCGCTTGCTTTTATTACATTGTGTGATGATGGTGAAAGAGAGATTATGTTTTATCGTAATCCCAATGCTGACATGTTACTAACCAAGTCTGGACTTGATGTAGACTTACTTTGAAAAACAAGCATTTTTCATTATGGATCAATAAGTTTGAACTCAAAACTATGCAGATCAACCCATCTTGAAGCTATGAAGATTGCAAGATGTGTTAGAGCTTTTTTTTATCTTATGATCTAAATTTTAGATGCCACTGTGGCCATCTCCCTAGGAAGCTTGTAAAGGAATTCTCAACATCTGGGATAAGGCAGGCCTGATTAAGATTAATGAACAAGAAGAAATGTTCTTTACAAATGGAGCATATTATGAAAAGGATGAGGTATTCATGTCATTTTGGCATCCCATAATGAAGTTATTTCTCATCACTTAAGGGGAAAAGGGTGCCTCAGTTCTTAACAAGCCTGGGCAATGTGTCTTACACATAGCGTCTGCACTAGATTACGGTGCGAAATAAATCCAATACTAAATGTTGGTGTTAGGATTAACTTATGAGATGCACATGGTGGGATTGTAGGTTACCTAGCAGAGGCATCACTAACTAGCCATCTATCCAATCAACAGGTCAAACAGTGACCCAATAAATGGGCAGAGATTGATATTTTCTAAGGTCAAAATTAGCTACAACATTTAGTAGCAGATCTTTTGATATTTATTTTTTAGCATCCAAAGGACCGTAGCTGGCAGTCTAATGAAGACTTAGCAGCCAATAGATTCAAAAGATGTTTCTAAACACTCCAGCAATACCTATAGCTTGAGACACTTTGCAACAATTTTACAGATTCTAAGGCAGAGAATTTGCAAATAGTTCCAAACTTCTTACAGACTTTTCAGAGATACTATTCAAGATTTTATTCCAAAATTATTCTAACAGTTTAGGGGAGAGTTAGTCTATATATTGTTTCATTTGTAATAAACAATGATTGGCCTTTGATGCCAAAACCTAATAGCTTTGTAAAACTTTATTATAAATTTCCTAATTAAAGTCTTATGGCTCCAGTTTATGACAAAATTTGTGTTTCTCGTATGCTTTTCTAGTGTTTTCATATCTTATTTTTGTATACATTCAAAGTAACATAGTAGATTCTTTGTAAGAATAGATTGTGTATCAATCTCTCTGAAATCTCCTCCAAGTTTATAATCATTTAAATAGATTAGTTTATTGGACAGTCTGTCTGAGATAACTACTCTACATACTTAAATTGTTGCCTCATGTCATCTCTTGAACGTGTCTTATTTGGTTGTAGAAGTCTTCTACACGCATCCAAATTTGCTTGGTTGATTAAGTATTCGGTATGACTGCTTAATTATCAGGAATTCCCTTATATTCTTCTGTCAAATTATTTAAAAATCATGTTATTCTGTGAGGCTAGAAGTTGACACTTTGAGCAAGGACTCTACAAGAGAGGGATTTATTCATGAACATGGATTGTGTAGTCATTAGCAACCACCCAAACTAAATCATAAATCTGACCATTTTGCTTCATAGGCTATTTTCCAGTGATAGTGAACAACGATAAACAAAGCCTCATAACAATTCAGGGAGCCCCCTTTGATTCAAGGGCCAGCTTAAACCTAAAGTCTGGTTGAGTTCGCTTCTTGGCATAGTTTTTGTAGCCAAGGACTACCTAAGAGAAACGAGCACAACATTTGGTGCCGTTGTTGGGGAGAAAAGTAACGAAGATATTTTTTCCCAGAGAACAATAAAGATTAGATTTATTCCTTGCTAGTGAACAAGGAGTAGGCAGTTTTTATTGGTTGCATTTCTTTCACCTGACGACTCCACTTTGTAATATGGTGATTCCACTGGGTTACCGATTCCAGTGTTTCGAAATATCATTTGCCTTTACTTCTGTGTTTGTGCAAGGCTCATTGATAGTTGCAGTCAGCAGTATATGTTTTTTCCTCTTAGCCATGATCAGAAATCTAAGATGTCCATAGAGGATGCAACTTTTAAAGTTCACATGTAAGCTGTTGCCTATGGAGTTTGAGTTTTATACTGTAAATATGTTTCAAGTTTCCAGTTGTTGGCAAAGTGGTCTGCCAGTAAATCCACTCCTCACTTGGTTGCATTGGAAAGCAGATTACACCTAGTAGTGAAAATGTTCAGTTCAGTTAGGTAAAGGCTGCGTGGGGTTGAATTAGTTATTTTCAAATTTAGTGAGTATTAGATTATTTAGTTTTGGTGTCTAGTGTGTGGATTGCTTCATTTTAAGCAGCTAGTAAGCAGTGAATGGATAAAGAATTATTTTCAAGCAATGGTGCTAGAGATTTTGGTGAAATTTTATTTATTGTTTATATTCTTTTTGCTGGGAATAGTCAATAATGGATAGAGGATGCATTCGGGTAACAGTTTACAGTGGTCAAATTATGAGTTGAAAGTGACAATTAAGGATTGCAGTGTTTAAACTAGGAGCATTAGTTTGATTATAGCAGATTGCAAATTCAGGTCATAGTTTTATGGTATGAGTCCATGCCCAACAATCAAGGCAACTGGTCTACTAGTTCTCTGCGTCCCACAGGCGGAAGCAAACCCCAGTTGGAGCCGATAGTGTAACTTTTCTGACACCTTTCAACAATTTTTTTGAAATATGTTAGTTTATTCCCTGACACAATTTTGAGGCATAAACGTGCATATACTACTTCTTGGGTTATTTTAATATTGAGTTTAATTTTTAAATAAATTTAATTATATATATCTATCTATCTATATATATATATATATATTATATATATATACTATATAGATATAGTATTAATATATTGAATATTATTTGTGTTAAAATTATGGATCCATGTAACTCATCTACTAACTCATGTTGCATATGCCTTCGAAATCTACAAACTCATCAAAGTCATAAGCCAAGTCAAAGTTCAACACTCAAGCACCAAGCCAAGGGAGGAGCACACACGAGGCGTAGTAAATGATAGATATAGATATATATATTAATATTAATTTTGTGTAAAATTATTGGATCCATAACTCATCTCTAAGTCAAACTCATGTTGCATATGCCTTCGAAATCTACAAACTCATCAAAGTCATAAGCCAAGTCAAAGTTCAACACTCAAGTACCAAGCCAAGGGAGGAGACACACACGAGGCGTAGTAAATGATGGGAGCATAAGAGGTAAAAGTATTGTACTTTTTGATGACAGATATCCGTGTTCTCGAACCAATGTATGAAGTTTAATTTCAACCCCCCATGGTCATCCGAGCTTTAACAATTTGGGGGGGGGGGGTCCGAAATAAGTCTGTTTTGTAAAATCACATATGATGACGTGGCATCATTAGGTAAATTTCGGTCATACCAGGTGCAAAAAAACTTACCATAATCGACCCCTCTGAAATCAACTGGTGGTTTCAGGACAACACAAAGGTTAATTCTACCAAGTAGGGTATAAGGTGGCAATAAGATCCTTGTGTGGTCATGTTTTAGATGCACAATGTCTACATTCTCCACGAGAATGACAACTACTGTAAATAAAAAAAAAATTCTAATGAATTTAGGATGGCAGGTATCTTCTGGCTCAACTAATGATGCTTGGAATGAAGAGATGGTGTTCTGCCTAGCTCGGTTTATTCACTTACATTTGAGGATCCATAGCTTGTCTCTGCATCTAGGGATGACCAGATTAGTTTTGTTGGTAGCGGTGGGGAGAATCAAAGACATAGTGTGGGATCCATGGTTTGGATATTAGGCCACCATTGGTAAATGAGATTGTTAATGTGGTTGGAGTGTATGTGAAAGCAAATATCTCAAACTACCCATGTGGAGATTTCAATCGGATGCCTTTATGTGTAGTGCCCTTGTGATCATGTATTTGAATCGTGGAAAGTATTGTCATATGTTAGAGGAATGGGGCGAATTGGTGTTGTCTAGTGCAAAAGAAGTTGAAGTGCTTAAAGAGTTATGCAATCTAACAACATATGTTTTTTCTCATGCAATATTTTGAAGCAGTTATGCAGAGGCAAACAATATCTTCAATTTGTAGGCTCAACAAACTGTTCTCACAACTGAATTACTTCACAGTGTTTATGATCTAGGCTTCAAGTTTCTACCTACATGTAAGAACATGCAACGTTAGAAGTTGGAGAAAGAAATAAGGAAATGCATGAGGCAGGCCATTGAGGCTCAGGAAAGGATTGTTGACATGGAAAAGTCAAGAATCTGTGGGATTGATTTGTTTGGTCTCATGATCTCTTCCCAAAATAAATATTTGGGGGGCAACCTTCAAGATGTATGCATGGCTACAGAAGAAATCATTGATGAATGCAAGATTTTTTGCTTCGCAGGACATGATACCACATCAATCATGTTTACATCGACCATGTTTTTACCGGGAATGCTCCAAGAAAGGCAGGAGCATGGATGCGAAGAGGTCTTGGAAGTCTGTGAAAAAATGTTGTTCCAAATGAGGATAGTGTGAATCATCTTAAAATTGTGGGAATGATTCTACATGAAGCCCTGAGACTTTACCCACCAACAAATAATTCACAATGTCAGACATGCAAGCCAATAAATCTTGGAAGGCTTTCAATTCCTATAGGGACTGGACTTTTGCTTCCAATCCTTGAAATCCACCATGATCAGTCTTTGTGGGGAAATGATGCAAATGAGTTCAACCCAACATGATTTAATGAGGGAATTGTAAAGATTGTGAAACATCCATTGACATTTATGCCATTTGGATTTGGGCCAAGGATATGTTTGGGGCATAACTTTGCTCTGTTGGAAGTGAAAGTAGTATTAGCCATGATTCCAAAACGATTTTCTTTGTCATTTTGCCATCTTATGCTCATGCACCTGTCATGCTTCTCACCATGCGACCCCAACATGGAGCCCAAGTGGTCCTCCACATGAACTAACAAAAATAGGTGTAATTCACATGAAGACATTCCATTCAAAAACATAATTTATGAAGATGACTATGATATTTGTAGTGTTTTTGAATTAGTATTTTCAGATGAGCATATTGATCCGATCAATTGGTGCCCTTATCAAGGTTCATATCCACAATTTTAAGTTTCTTTAGAAGAAGAAAAATCTTTGGCAAATGGTTATCAAAATGTTGTTGTCATGTTGTATATGAAGATGTTTCAGTCACCTGCCCTTTGGTTCTGCTAGTGAATTGAGGCCATTAAGGCACAAACTTAATTATGATTGCATGGTTGGATCTGTGTGGTGCAAAGTTGAATGAAGGAAGCAAGCACACCTCGAAAGACTTGATTGTTTGCTTTGGGAAGATGCTCATTGATTTTGTCCCATCAAAGTCAGGGGTTTCGTTAGCACAGACATCAATGTTTAAAAAGGCCCTAGGAAGTGCACTTGCAAATGTTGCTGTAGAAATAGCTAAGTTTGGTGGGTTCTCAACTTTCATTGGAAAGGTTAGTGAAGATGAATTTGGGTTTCAATTGGTTGACATTTTGAAGGAGAACGGTGTGTTGGATCGAGGCATACACTATGATAAGAATGCTAGAACAACACTTGATTTTGTTACATTGTGTGATGATGGTGAATGAGAGTTTATGTTTTATCGTAATTCCAGTGCTGACATGTTACTAACCATGTCTGAACTTGATGTAGACTTACTTCGACAAGAAAGCATTTTTCATTATGGATCAACAAGTATGATCTCATAACTATGTAGATCATCCCATCTTGAAGCAATGAAGATTGCAAAAAGCATTGGAGTTTTTTATTATCTTATGATCTGAATCTTAGATTGCCACTGTGGCCAACTCCCGAGGAAGCTCGTAAAGGAATTCTTAGCATATGGGATAAGGGAGACATGATTAAGATCAATGAAGAAGAATCATCATTCCTTACACATGGAGCAGATTATGAAAAGGATGAGGTAGTCATGTCACTTTGGCATCCCAAACTGAAGTTATTTCTCGTCACTTAAGGGGAAAAGGGTGCATCAGTTCTTAAAAAGCATGGGAAATGCGTCTTACACATAGCATATGCACTAGGTTATGGTGGGAAATAACTCCAATACTAAATACTGGTGTTGGGATTAACTTCCGAGATGCACATGGTGGGATTGTAAGTACCTGGTAGAGGCATTACTAACTAGCCATCTATGCAATCAACAAGTCAGATAATGACACAATAAACGGAAAAAGATTGAGATTTTCTAAGGTCAAAATCAGCTACAACATTCAGTAGCAGACTTTTGATTTTTTTTTTTTAGCATCCAAAGGATCATAGTTGGAAGTCTAATGAACACTTGGCAACCAATAGATTCAAAAGATGACTCTTAACACTCCAACAATACCTACAACTTCAAACACTTTACAACAATTTTCCATATTCTAAGGCAAAGAATTTGCAAATAGTTCCAAATTTCTTGCAGACTATTCAAAGATTGTTTTATTTTTAGTAGACTATTCAGGATTTTATTCCAGAATTATTATAATAGTTTAGGAGAGAGTTATTCTATATATTGTTTCATTTGTAATAAAAATTGGTTGGCCTTTGATGCTAAAACCTGTCAACTTTGTGAAACTTTAATACAGATTTCCTAATTAAAGCCTTCTAGCTCCAGTTTATGACAAAATTTGTGTTTCCTGTATGCTTTTCTAGTGTTTTCGTAACTTTTCTGCTATGCATACATTCAAAGCAACATAGGAGATTCTGGGTAAGAATAGATTGAGTATCAACCTCTTTGAAATCCCTAGCAAAGTTGTAACGATTTAAAGAGTTTAGTTTATTGGACAGTCTGTCTGAGATAGATCCTCTACATCTTTAAATTGTTGCCTCCTGTCATCTCTTGAATGTGTCTTATTTCGCTGTATAAGTCTTCTATATGCATCCAATTTTTCCTAGTTGATTAAGTATTCAGTATGACTGCTTAATTATCAAGAATTCCCTTATATTCTTCTATCAAATTCTTTAAAAACCATGTTATTCTGTCAGGTTGGAAGTTGACACTTGGAGCAAGGACTCTGCAAGAGAGGGATTTATTTATGAATAGGGATTATGCAATCATCAGCAACCACCCAAACTATATCATAAATCTGGCCATTGTGCTTCATAGGATGTTTTCCAATGACATTGAACAATGTTAAACAAAGCCTCACAACAATTGAGGGAGCCCCCTCTAGTTCAAGGGCTAGTTTAAACCTAAATACTAGTTGAGTTGGCTTCTTGACGTAGTCTTTGCATCCAAGGACTGCCTACGAGAAACGAGTACAACATAGCTCTCTCAATATTCTCTATCTCTCTCATACTCTTGGATACTTAGAGTTTTCTTGGATCACCCTTGGAGGGTGTGACATACTTGGAGTTTTGGAGCAAGAAGGCAAAGGAAGAGTAGGAAAGCGCAAGAGGTTTGCTTGCAGGTACCAAGTTGCATGTATGATTTCTTCTCTAGCTTTTGCATGAATGGCACATGCATGTGGTTTTTTGTTCATGATCTGTCACTGGCATGGAGGATTTCCTAGATTGACAGTGGATTTTCCTAGCCTTGCCATTTTTTGTATAGCCATGGAGATTGTGGGTTTATTTCCTTGTTTTGTTTTGGTTGGTGCTCATGTTTCCTTTGCTTGGGTTGAGTTATTAGTTCCTAGAAGCCTTGGCTAGACAAAAGCTCTGGAAGCCCTGTAACTACTTGGGTTGAGTTAATAGTTCTAGAAGCCCTGGTTGGACAAATGCTCTGGAATCCCTATAACAATTTGGGTTGAGTTATTAGTCCTAGAAGCCTTGGTTGGAAAAATGCTTTAGAAGCCTAACAATATTTGTGGGTTGATTTACTTGTCCTACAATCCTTTCTTGTACAAATGCTTTGGAGCTTGGCGACAACTGTGGGTTGAGTTACTAGTCCTGGGAGCCGGATTGGAACAAATGCTTTGGAACCTTGGAAGGCTGGGATAGAGACTAATCTGATGATGGTGTTGTGATTTCCAACCATGAGGTGGAATCACTATCTTATGGGTTGAGGTGGATGGCCTCTGGAAGTCCTGGATGAGTTTTGATTGATGTGTTCTATGAGATCCCAGATTCATGCTTAGAATATGGCACATGGGTGAATGTATGAAGAGAGATTTGGCTTAGCTATTTTACGGTCGGGTGGAACATGGAAGTCCCATCTCGGGTTTGGATTTTGCGTCAATAATTAAAGTTTATTTATCTTTGTATTTCTATGAGTATTGTGATGGATTATATGTGGTATATATGGTTGTGATTTCATGGATATTTCTGCCCTTATTATGTTGGTTATTTATATGTTTTATGACAACAGTTATGTATGGCTCTCATCATGTTATTACTTTTTATTGAATGACCAATGTATCTATGACCTAATGGATGAAATGTCAGCTAATGTGATAAGGAGACAATAATGCATAGTGAATCTTAGATAAGTATGAGACCCTTATGCTCAGATTTGTTATTTACACATGTAGGCTGCATATTTACTAAGTGTTTAACAAAATGTCTATCATGGTTAGGCTTGGTTATGTCAACCCCTTGATGAAGTTTGATGTTAGAGGCTTTTCATTGGTGTAATTTAATGTCTTGAAGAGTCTCATCAAGTTCTAGGCATTGGTTTGGAGGCTAGCCCTGAAAAATTGGCTTAAATCTCGTAGTCTCTGGCACATACTTAGCTGATAGAGACTGCAATCTCTCCCTTGCAAGAACTATGGGAGAGACTATAGGTTTACAGTCACACTCATGCCTTGTCATGGGAGCGACTCTGGGTATAATTCATTGAAATGCTAGGTTGACTCAAGGGTTGGGTGTTGAAGGAAATGTAACTAGGTTTGATCTTCATAAATGTACTTTTGATATTTGTACTTATTCAAAAAAATATGTATTATTTTTATAGTATATGTCAATGAGTTTCTTGTTTAATGAAATAGGTCTAGCACATGTTAACTGTTATAGGTGAGTCAAATAGTCAAAAGGAAATGCTAAATTCCTTAAGGGCATGTTACACCATGTATTAGGGTCAAAAGAATACCTCCAAGAAAAGTCAAGTTCCCTCCTATGCAAAGGAACCATCAAAAAAGATCCTTCAAGCATGTTACACCACCAAAGAAGCCATCTAAAGCAAGCACAACAAGTTACCCTGCAAACTGTCCTCAAGTCGACCTAAGAGGAGGGTTAGTCCTCTATATATAGAGGTTTTCCACTTAGCCAAAATGCACTCACTTACTTCTGCAATCAACACAAAAAGTGAGAAAGTAAAGGGTGAAAAAGAGAGCCTCTAGTGCACCATCAAAGGAAGGAAGAACACCGAATCTTAAAGGACTATTTCTAGGGCAATCTATAGTCACACATGTGAGGACAGGGAAGGATGTCTGTGGTCATAACATCATAAACCCATAGTTGGCATATCTCTCTAATTGGGCTAGGAAACTAGACGTATAATGTCTCCCAATCAAGAAAAAGAGAAGGACACTCAAGCGAAGGAAGAAAAGAGCTTACCATATCAAGGAAATCACCACACATGTGGAAATATATGGTTGCAGGACAGTCATATCCAATCTGCACCGACACCTCGAAGAAAGATATCATTTGGTCAAGTAGAATAAAGGGATCATCACAAGAAAAGGGACTTATCAAAAGGCGTCTCTTCTAGATAAGTACAATAAGGTCTATAAACAATTAAGAGAAGAACAAAGTGCCGGAAGAAGGAGGTCAAAGTACTGGAAGGAGAAAGTGCCAAAGTAACAAAGTGTTGGAAGGACTTGACTTGTGCTTGAAGGGTATTCAAGTCAGGGGTTTAGGGTTTTACATTGATCAATAAGTAGCTTCAATAAGAGAAACTTACAAAAGGGTTTTCCTCTCAAGAGAAGAGAGGTTTTGGCCCTGGCATAGAGCCAACATCTCGTGTTCTTGTTTTAATAACAGTTTGATGAAGTAAACCACATGCACTAATAATAACAAGAAGAAGATTAAGCGAACAAGAAAAAGTAAAAAGACTCCACAAATTGTTATCAAGTAATGAAGAATCACACTACACTTAGTTTCCCTAGATTCTTCAACATGGTATTAGAGCTAAGGTGACACATCAAGGAAAGGGAAACTCAAGAACACTTATCAAGGAAGGACATCTACAAGGTTGAAGCATCAAGCCTAGAAGTCTCAATCACTTCAAGGACGAGAAGGTCTCCAATTCATCATTCATCAAGGAAGTCTACATAGAAAGAAGAAGAGCCTTACGTAAAGGCACCTACAAAGAAGAACAGATTGAAGCAGGACCTACATCAAGCTACAAGTCATCAAGCAAATCTCATCATCAAGCAAGTCCACTTGGAGAAGGCAACTTGAAGAACATCAAGATCCAAGGAAGGCAAGTCATCAAGCCTTCAAGGAGGAAGCAAATCCATTACATCTCAAAATCTATCAAGTACATGTCCCCTTCTAAATATACATCAATGTCTTTTTGCAAGGAAAGAAATAAATTGGTAGGTACCAATAACTTTCTTGCATAGAAAAAGAGGACTGATCTACTTCTCAAGGAGAATGAACTCCTAGAACATGTCAAAAGGAATATCACTATCCCTGCTAAGGAACAAACTCAAGCCTTGGCCAAGCACAATAAGGATGAGACAAGAGCTCAAAAAATTTTGATAGAATCAATCAAAGACTCTCCATTCCCTATGTTTCCAGATTTGAGACATCGAAAGAAATTTATGATAAGACAGTGGAGCTATTCTCGGTATCCACAACCTGAGAAGTAATATCTCTAAGGAATGAATTGTACAAGATGAAGATAACAAAGGAAGGAATAGCTCCCAACTTCATGAAAATATCTGAAATGAGCGATCAACTTCAAGAGCTTGGAGAACTCATGTCTGACAGAGACATGACAATGGTAGTACTCAATGCTCTACCTGAGGATTGGGGCAACTTCACATCAGGCATATATGCCAAGGAGGAAGCAACCATTCTTAGTGAAATGTGGTCTCTATGCAAGATAGAGGAAACCAAACTTAAAGCAAAGGAAGATGTGGGATCAAAGGAGCAAGCATTTGCTACCATGGCCAAGAGAAAGGGAAAATTTGGCAAATTTGGTCCACAAAGAACAAACAACAAAGATATGCCCCAAATCCAATGTTTTGGATGCCAAGAATATGGACACTACAAAAAGAATTGTCCTAAAATTAAGAACAACAACAACAAAAGAAAGAGGGAAGAAGCTCACATGACTCAAGAGCTGAAAGAAAAAGAAAAGAAGCAAAAGCGGGAAGATCCTCCGGATCTCTACTATGACTAGGTCAAACTCTTTAATTCAAATCTTCTTTCAAGGTTTTGAGTAGGATAGGAGGAATAAAATAAAATTGCATAGCTAGAAACATCCTCTAGAATCTAGAAGCATGATGTACAATGAGTTCTAGATACTCATGAAGGTGTGGCATTTATAATGAGAATAAAATGCATGGGTAAAAATGTTTTCTAGAGAATAGGAGCATGACAAGATATAGCTCAAGATATTCATGTAGAAGAAGCATACCTAGTATAGGACCTCATCCACGATAAAAGGAAGATTGACCATGATTAAGAATCTTATAAAACCTCCATCATCAAAAGAAAAGAAACATTTGCAAGGCAAGCGTCTCTAAGACCCTATGATAGAATCTTCAAAAGAAAGTTCATGAACCAAAGCAGATGTCTCATTGGGAAACCCATTCATGGGATTCCAGAAAAGGATGATATACAGACAAGCTAAGATGAAACAAGAAGGGCCACACCAAGGACAACCAAATGAAGCCAAGATGATCAAAGGAGAATCAAGATGAGGTATGTATGCATCAAAGTTTAGTCAAGTTATCATTTGTATATTACTGAGTCATAGCGATAGTTCTATAACATGATCAAGCATGAAAAGAATCTCTTTCACCAAGAACATGCTCGAAGGCATGTACTACAATGCAATGAAGGTCGACAAAAGAATATGCTCACATAAGGAGTATAAGATTGTTGACTATGAAGCAAGAAGAAATGTTGACTAGTCCAGGAAGCAAGCAATGAAGAAATACTCACACAAGAAGCATAAGTTGATTGACTTATCAATCTAAGAAGAAGCAAATGAAGAAAGAGATCAAGCATGTGAAGAACACCATGATCACCGAGAATCACTATCTAAAAAGATACTTTGAAGATATCTCCCGAAATAAGGCACGACAACTCTGACAAAGGAAGGAAGGACCCTTGACACCTATGAAGGCCTTGGAGATATAAAAGATGCAGATCACTGATTCTACTCTACAAAGATGTTGTGATGAAGAAGCCATCCAACCAAAAAAAAGCAATGTTGAAGCAATATCCGGATTAAGTCATGATGTGCTACTAGGTCGAAGCATGTAAACAAGCAAGTACAACGAAGCATCCATGAGAAGAGTATTCCAAAGCATGGGCAAGATGACAAAGGAGTAGCCAAGATGATGAGAAAACCTGATGAATGGAAAGAAAGGCACTTTCCACGAAGAAAGCAATGACATGAAAAACCAGGAAGGAAAGTGATCAATGGATGGTGCCCTACCTAGAAAAAGTTTGAACAAAGACTTCATGACATCAAAGAAAGGAAGGAGATCAAGTCGCTGAAGGGCCCACGAAGAAGAAGTTGTTGCGAATGAAATAGTCCCTAATTAAGAGGGAGCTCTGACAAGTCCTTGATCAAGATGGAGTTTTGGATCAACCTAATTACAAAGAAGTGACATTTGTGTTTTTCTATCTCATAGATCATGCACTAGACTAGGACTAACAGCGGTAAGTCTAGATGAAGGCCATGAATAGAAATGTAGACACAAGATAGACACAACATTCTTGTCTTCACTTGGGAAAAAAGAATGGGAGGATTAGGTAATCATCTGGCATCTGGTACTCTTTGAGGATGTGTAGGGCATCCAAGACAAGAGTAGGCAAGAGGATCGATATTCTTTGAGGGTTGGGAACCCAAGATAAGAATAGTCCTATAAGGTCATACTCAGTGAACACCCGAGTGGGTATGTACCTTGAGAGACAATGATGAAGGTGTCTATAAATCATTGTTCTCGCCAGCGTTGTAGCTCATGGTCTCGTAGAGAGATGGAGTTGTTAGTCAAGGCCTTGCACTATGACAATGTTGATGAATATGATGCTATAACAGATGGATTACAAATCTGGTTTCTCTTATGTGAATTATTCAAGATTGAAACATAGTCAAACACCTTGTAATGTTGTATGAATACCTCCCTAATTAAGAGGGAGTGTTGAAGGAAAAGTAACTAGGTTCGGTCTTCATAAATGTACTTTTGATATTTGTATTTATTCAAGAAAAGAAATATTATTTTTATAATATATGTCAATGAGTTTCTTGCTCACTGAAGTAGGTCTAGCACATGTTAAAGTGCTATAGGTGAGTCAAAGAGTCAAAAGAATTATGTTGAAGACCTTAAGGGTATGTTACATTATGTATATTCATGTATAAAAGTCAAAGAAGATACCTCCAAGCAAAGTCAAGTATCCTCCAAGCATAGACACCATCAAAGCTACAAGTCGGCCTAAAAGGAGGGACAGACCTCTATATATATATAGGTTGTCCACTCCCTCAAAATGACAATGCATTCCTTTGAAACCCGTCAAGGTACAAGGTAGGGAAAAGGGCACCAAAAAGACAAAAAGAAGGTCTCCAAGGCAGCGAAGAAAGGAAGGATAAAACCAAAGTGTTAAAGGGCTAGTTACAGCGACACGTGCGAGGAAAGGAGAGCAGTCCCTGCGGTTATGACAACAGAAAATTACAGTTCACCATATCTCATTGTTTAGGGTGCAAACTAGGCCTCTACAAGGCCTCTCTCTCAAGCGTGGAAGAAGGGTATTCAAGCGAAGGGTGGAAGATAAGTCTAACATAGTTTTGTGAAGAGAATCCCCACACGTGCAAAGAATTAGGGCTTGATTGCTGCTGCCCTAAGTCTGCAATAGTTGTCAAGAGAAAAGAAGGCTCGGTTGGAAGGCTATAAGGACATCATCCTAAAGTAGAAAGACTCCATCTCAAGCAAAGGAAGAAAAGGTCGAGGTTCATCCTAGAACACAGAATTTAAGGTCTCTACAATTGTTGGAAGAAGTGCCGAAGGGAGGAAGACAAAGTGTTGGAAGGAAGAGGATGAAGGGTTGTAAGAGGAAGTGATCTTGAAAGGACTTGACTTGTGCTTGGAGGATCTTCTAGTTAAGGGTTTAGGGTTTGGCATTGATCAATAGAAGCTTCAATAAGAGAAATTCACTAAAGGGTTTTCCTCTCAAGGGAAGAGAGGCTTTGGCCCTGGCAAAGAGCCAACTTCTTGTGTTCTTGTTCTTATGTTTTTGTAGCAGTTTAATGAAGCACACACACATGCATTAAGAAGAAGAAGAAGAAGATTAAGCTAACAATAATTGTTATCAAGTAACGAAGAATCACACTACACCTAATTTGGCCTAGATTCTTCAACAGCGTTCACATCGCAAATACTTGCTCCGCGAGACTGGAAGACGACAACCAGAATCGCCCCTCCTGTTGCTGCTTCAGCTCTATGGAACAACGCCGAGTTGAGGTCATCCAAATGCAAAGGGCAGATTTTCTGCACACATGAATTGGGAGGCTTAGGCGCCGCGGCGGTGGGCAGAGGCAATTCAAGTAACAGAGAATGGAAGACTTGAAGCGCGGTGCTACGAATCACCCTCCTCTGTCCCTAGTACATAACAAAAGATTGAATGGATTGCTCCCACATGTTAAAAAATGATTAGTTGGAGGATGACGAAAATGGAGGGCTGGGATTGGCTGGGATGAACAGTGTTTTCCCAGCCAACTCCACAGAGGAAACACCTTCAGTGTAATTATGTTGCTCACTAACAGACTTGTGTGTAGTTGATGATAGTATGCAAATGCACTTGTTCCTGCAGCTGAGGCAATATTCCAGTAACAAAGGAGATGGTTCTTGTGTAGTGCATAGGTGATTTGACAAGATTTGCAGTTTGGCATTTCATCCTTTATGAACTTCTTTATATAGTTGTTGAATTGCCTATTACCTATTATTGCTCCGAGGTGATTCTCTTTCAGCGCCACCAGATTTCAGTGGATCCATTCCAGCCTCGCTCCTCACGTATTTCATTGCATAGTTGATCATGGAAGTGCATTAATGAGGGCCCACTAAAAAGTTGTCTGCAAAGCGCAGTAGTTTATAGGTAGTAGTAGTTTAGAAGGGTGTAAATCCCAATGCTTGGAGATGCTTCGCATCAATAGTTTTCTATTTTTAGGAGGCCACAGATCTCAAGTTAAATAAAGCACATGAGTACAGGCAATTCATTTTACTAATGTGCCGTGCTAATCTGGAAAGCTTATCCGCACAGCTTGGTGCATTCTGCTAAACAGATTCTGGTTTAGGTTTGATTCTGTCAAGAGCGGTCCTTCACTGGAGTTTCTAGATTCATTGAAAATTTTCTCCTGTTCTTATAAAAGAAAGACAGGGCGCTTCACATTTCGGTTAGGTAGATGAAGTTTTAAGGTAGCATGCTGCTCTTGTAATCTTTCTATCAATTAATAGTGATATATGAAACTGATTGCTGGAAGTTGGAGCCTGCTATTCTGAATTTCAATTTCTACGTATCCAGGTCTAGAATTCAAATTTCCATTTTCTTAAATAAGAGTTGATTCCTAGATTTAAAAAGTTTATTGCTGTAGTGTAGATCTGTTTACCATGTGCCAAAAGTTTGACATGGTATCGACACTCTACAGCTGAAATCTTGTAATCTGTGTACAGAGAAGGTTTGCTACCGATGAGAGGAAGCTGTTGTCGGAGGATTTCAATGGTTGTGATGCCCATAAAATGGAAATTTCAAAAATCCATTCTGAATGCAAATTCAGAATTTCACCTCATTTACTTGAGCTTTCCTAAATCTATTCCTTGCATTTCAAACTTACAACTAAATCTGAAATATAAATTACAACAACATATATTTCACTTCTGTCCAACCAAATACATAAGGAAGCCCAAAAAATAAACATAGAACGAATGTTCTTGAAGGAAACTATGTTTCCAGTACTAGGAGCACAATCCCCAACATAAAATGGATCTGAAAATAACATATAAGCAGCACATTTGTCACAGCCATAAATCTGCCCTCTTATATTCTATTTACTTGTCCAATCACTCAACAAAATCTGCTCACCGTTATGTTAAATCTGCATATATAACCAGCACTAAGTTGCACGAAACGCCGAAACATTTCGGAGTTTCCGAAACAGGTACATTTAGAAATGTCACCTCCCAAAAATGGAAACATTGGCTGAAGCGTCAGCCGAAACGCCATATATGTATATATAATATATATATATATATACTATATAAGTGAATAACACATTATCTTGCAAGAAAAAAGGGAATAAGACCCAAAGATGACAATTTAAAAGGAAAAACAAGTCTATATTAACTCTAATAGATGATTACATGATGGTCGAGTTTCGGCCAAGTTTCAGAGTTTCGGGTACGGGTACGGCCAGAAACATCGGGTTCCTTGAAGTTTCGTGCAACATAGAACCAGCACTAGAAACTGTTCAGTCACTTTGATATCATAAGCTGAAAATCAGCTTGCAAGTACACAATTTGAACAGCAATGTGCACTTCATTTATACATAAGAAAGCAGCTACAAGTACATGTCAATAGTTTACCACATGCTGATACAAGATAGTCCTTCAAGCTTATCTTGAGTTAACACTCTCCAACACTTCCAAACCCTAAATCTAGAACAACCACTATCAATAGCAAACCCTAACCAACAAACACGGCCTAGCAAGGCATCACACCAAGCTACTCCTAACCACTCCAACAGCTCGACAAAAAGCTAACATCAACACCAACAAGTTCACCCTTAATTTTTCAACAAGCTTACCTTACACGAGCTCCAAAGCAATGCACTCCAACTTTGCTCTAGGGTTTATTTGCCACAAACCCTAGGTCATTCTCACACAAGGACTTCAACCTTGGCGAACCCTAGCACCTTCCTCCCTTGCATGAAGACAAGTTCATCTTCAAGATACAATGATCTAATGAACTCTTTCAACTTGCTACAACTAAAGGCTCTCTCCTCCCTTCATATAAAACAAGTGAACGAGACCAACAATAGTAAAGTGGGCTAAGTCCATAAGCAACCTAATGTAATCCTCAAGATAAGGTCCCCACGCGAAGCATTGTCTTTTCAAGTTGTACACATGTCAAGAGATGACTAATCAAATGGTGCACTCTCCAAGTGAGAAGTGCTTCTCACCACAAATCTCTGTGCTTTCCAAGACAAGCATCCAATGCTCTAACATTGCTCCTCAACATGTGTTTGAGTCCACAAAAAACTCCAAGTAGTGCACCCTCAACCCAAGCATCGTCAAGTTGAGCGCTTATCCTCCTAAGGCATGCCAAGTGGTCCCAACACTTTTAGGGCCAAGGACCCTCCCATCTGGTGCTCAATGCTCCTCCTGCAAGGTAGATCCACCTTCCATGCAAGCAACCCCACATAAGATAACCACCTCCTGAATAGTGCCCTACTCTAGCACTATTGCAAGGACAAATAACCACTCATAGAAAGCTCTGGAAAATTCATCAACCAAAAGATACGACTAAGGGACTAGGATTTTTCCATGCACCCCAAATCACATAAAGGCACCCCTAGCATGGTGTAAATACTTTTCGATAAAACAAAAAATTAACACACAAGTCTCTAGAGGTTGGAGTGATTAGTGTCTGAGATAGGAATGAAGACCTTTGAGCAGTCTACGAGTAAGATGCCCAAGAAACTGTAGTGATTGGTGCATTAGTGTATTGGATATCTATGTGAGAGGAGATTTTTGCTTGTAATAGCTTGTTGATCTATTTTGTTGGTTGTGCTATTTGTTTGAGGTGCATTCAAGGAATTAAAGGGATGTTGAACATACTCAATCTCAGACAAAATGACTTGCTAGAAGGAGCCTTTGACTTTACTCCTTAGAAGTGCAAAGTTTAGATATTGGAAGAGGTCGATTTGTGGAGCATTGTTTAGGAGAAGGCTACAATTCCCACCATTCTCCAATCCCTCATATAATAGGTAAATTAATACAAGACATACAAAGCATTGATCTCTACGTATCAGTGTCAATGTCTTGAATGAGATGTTCCTAAAGAACAAGCTCATTAGTACCCACATGAGTAACACAATTGCTTAAAGATCATTGAGCTTAGAGATCAATGCTTTGTTAGAAGAGACAATATTGAAAATGAGAAGTTAGTGCCCATAGCAGTAAACAAGTACTCTACACCTTCAGAAGCCTTTATGGAGGGTCTTTGTGCTTGTCAAAAGATGCCCACATTTCAAAAGCTTTAGGATTATTTCTTCCAAGAGGAGACGATGCATGAGCATCTAGGCCTAGCCAGCAATGTGATGGTGTGGTCACATGTTGTGGCTAATGAGAGTTTGGAGAAAGAATTGGTTATTTAACTTTTATTAATTTCAAAGTATGTAAGTAGTTATATTGTTGCAAATACTAAGCAAATTAGAGAATAAGTGGCAAGTGATCCTCCCTACGTGGAGATCAAGCCAATTAGCGATATTGATTAGTTAGAGTAGGATTTGATTTCTTAAAATATAGTGAATTCCTTCATTTGTGGAAGGAAACTGTTAGATAGAACATATATGTAATTTCCTTTCTTTTCTGGAAGAGGGAGTCGAGGCAGAGAGAGAGGATTCACGAGGGAATTGTAAGCCTACGGGTAGTTTAGGAACAGAGGCCACTAATTGAAGAATTAGGCCAAAGAGGAAGGATTCAGGAGCATAGAATAGTGTATGGATTGTAATTGAAACAGTGGCTTTTTAATTTGTGTAATCGACCAAGGCGAGACTCTGTAATTGTTTTATGTTGAATGAATGATATTGTTGTGTTTATGATTGATTCTCGGGCCTGCGGAAACGCTTGTATGCTTTCAGATTCTTTGTATTCAAGTCGGGTGATTATCCCTTTATTTTGTTATGTTTAATGCCCAAATCGTATGTTTGATAGAAGTTTGGGCTTTCTTTTAAATATCATTGTTTGATGCGGGTCAGCGAAGCCTTTTTACATAGTTTTGGTCCCGCAAGCTAAAAACCCGAATAACACTAAGAATTGGCACAAAACACAATCGGATCTGAAATCTAGACTTGAAATTTTATAGAGGGTGGCTTATATCTATATCGGGTCCATAAGACTGATCGAATCGGCGCTTTAGAGCGGACAGAGCTTGACAAGTGAACTTGAGATTTGCAATCACGCGATTAAATCATAGCCGTTGGATCGCGATCAACCATGACCATTAGATCACAGAAGCGGTTTTGTAACAGTGTATGGTATTTCGGGTGGCAAAAGGACTATAAGCAGTATTGAGTGGTGGTCACCCGATCCCATTCATCATTCGACACGTAGCACGAGGGGAACAGGGAAACCGCTTTATCAAGCAGTTAATCCCCGTATAAATTGTCCACCTGAAATATGATATGGACCGTCAGATCCGTTACGTGCAGATCGACAGTGGAGAATTGGTGACAGTTTAAATATTCGAGTCAATGCTGACCGTTGGATCGGAGATGTATTGAACAGCGGAGATCAGCCAATCAGAGATCAGAGATATGGAATGATAGCAGGAAAGCGATGGATCAAAAGGACGGATCCGTCAATATTTATAGAAGCGGATGTATAATATTTGAGATCCCGTTATTTGTGTGGAGAGGGGTTTTCTTTGATTTTCCTGTGTTTCTGTGTATTCATATATTTCCGATAAAAAGTGTTGTTCGGGGCTTTAAGGCAAAAAGTGGAATGAAACACTTGTGATAGTGTTGTGGAGTCCCGATAAGTTTAATTGGTCTTGGCTTAAAGCAAAAGCATATGAGAACACTTTCGATATGTATATGAGGGGATTAAACTTTAAAGGTTTTTAAGGGTGAAATAGTCCCGATAAGGTGTGAGGGTGTAGCAGCAACCATATGGTCGCATCAAGAGACAAGGCGAGAGATTGTTGTTGCTAAAGTGGAAGATAACCAAAACCCAACCCTCATTGTGAAAGAGAGGAGAGGATGTAAGAGGGGAGGCCCTAAAAGGGGTCAAAAAGATAAGGAATCTTCAAGGTCTTCAATCAAGGGAAGAAAGACTTGAGTTATGTGAAATGCTTAGAGTGTCACAAGATGGCCATTATGCATCTCAATGTCTTGATAAGAAGAAAGCCAAGTAGTTTGCAACGAATGTAGAAGCTTTAGCCAAAGTGGATGAGTTAAAATCCAAGCTTGAGATAACCTTCTCCATGACTTTGTGCCTTTCCACTAACACAATTTTTGGTGTAGGGTGGTATGTGGATAGTGTAGCATCCAAAGTTCAAACACATGATCTTCAACACTAAGGCTTTATGCAAACCTCAAGAACGAGGATGTTATACAAGTGGAATTAGACAATGATATGACTTAAGGATAGTGTAGCATCCAAAGTTCAAACACATGATCTTCAACACTAAGGCTTTATGCAAACCTCAAGAACGAGGATGTTATACAAGTGGAATTAGACAATGATATGACTTAATTACCAAAATGGGGTTTGCCCCCCTTTGCATGCCTTCTTGTGATGTTCTAGAGTTTGAATCCTATTTGAATTTCATCAATGAGAAATATTAGGGGGTTAAGCTTGATGACCAATCAATGTTTCATTAGAGATCGCAACCATGAGCATAATTGAGTTTTGGTCAAAGGAGTGTGAGAAGGTGGCCTTTATAGGATGCTCACAAATCCAATGGAGCATGATACTTTAGTGCATAACAATGATAAGTTGTGCAACCATAGCACAAGAGGTTTGGTCACCTATACCATGGGGCAATTCTGCTCTTGAAGGATATGGCACAAGGATCGCTAGACTTCAAGAACACCAAAGTGTACAATGGTTGTGCATTAGGCAAGCATGCAACATTGTTTTTCCAACCAATGAGCATCACAGTTTTGGATCCAACCATCTTGGCCTCGTGCCCAGATCTAATTTGTCAAGAAGTTGAGGAATCAATGATTAAGATTGGATTCAAGCAAATTTGACAATTTTTTTTCGGATTTGTTTCTAGTTTTAGTATATAGATCCCATTATTTAGCAATCAGATCCTAAAAGAGGATCCATTTTAAAAATTAAGGGAAATGGTTCCTCTTACTACTCAAGTTGTACGTTAAATGGTGAAAGCTCCAATCCACATTGTACAATCCAAGTGGAACCTTGATAGGTCACCCACTGCCACCTCAGTTACCTATCTTTACCTCTTTAGGCTAGCCATTGACTCTCCTTCGACTCAAGGGGGGGCTCCCTACTAGGATCACTAAGCCATAGTAAGATAAGCACAAAGTGATGTCAACAATGCCCTTAATGAAACAATTTTGAATATTTTTTAAGGTTTTCTAAAAAGAAAAAAAGTGATGGAGGGATATGAAGATTTGTGTCAATTTTCTATTAGGGTTATATAGTCAAAAGAAATCAAATGGCAAGATGAGATCAAGAAGGAAACCCTCTTATGTCAATTATTTGGTACTTGTGGATTGAGGAAAGATCAGAACCTGATAGCTAAATTAACCCCTCCACTAATCACGGAAAATCATGAAGTCATGGCCCCACTAGAAAGGATTCCTCCAATGGGAAAGCCTCCAACTACAAAATCAACTATGCCATTAAATAGAGTTAAAAAACCTTACTAAGGAACTTTAGAGTACAACCTAGAAAGGAGGATTAAACTTAACCCAAACCAACAAAGAGAAAGTGAGGACTAGCACCCTAACATTCATCTTCCATGTGGCTGTGTCGCCCCTCAATGGATCAATTTTAGTATCGTTATAGTAGTCTTGAACAAGCACAATAATTCCTTTAAAGATGTAGAACACATAACCAAGAAAGAAAAACTTCTAATTCAAAAACATTCATCACATAGATAAAGCCCTTAACACCAAAATTGCTCCCATAAAGATATTTCCATTAAGCTCCAAGGGGAGGAGTGCTCTCACAATCCAACCATGAGAATAAATGAGGAAGCCCTCCTCTATTACATATTTATAGAGATCTAACTTTGTTTACTATTTGATTTAATTCCTTAGATTTAGCATGAGAAAATTAAATCTAAAAAATAATAAAATCAAGTAATCTAACACAACATGCCCACCGGGTGTAAATCAATTGGCGATTAAGTGTATTGTTAAGAAACTCCTTGCTACATCATTGGTTCAAACGCTTGATTAATTGTGTGTGCCGCACGAGAGGCCGTGTTGGTATCCTTCGAGGTTATAGTGGTAGCGATTGGAATTGATCGCATGTCACATGAGTACGAGCCCGACCCAATCGCTACTCATGCTAGTTCACAAAAGAAAAAATTAATCTAACACAACATAAAAATAAAGTGGTCAAGCCATGTACAATGATTTGATGAGTAATTTCCCAAATAAAGGAGGTCGATCCTCTCAAGCAAAATAAAAAATGGTCCAAGTTGTCATGCTTAGCCTTTGAATGGTTTAAAAATGATGTAGATGGCTAATGTCCCCACAAAAGATGGTGGTCCAAGTGTGAAAAAGTCTCCTATGAGTCAAAAGGATCCAACATCCTCACACTTCTAGTGCAAAAACATCATGAAAAGGTGGCAATATGTCTCTAAAGGAGAGCAGTCCCTCCATAATAGCACCATAACAATGCAATGCAATGGTCCAAGACCTCCAACAACTATCCCAAAAGATCGTCCATGCCTATACGTTGGACCAAGGGGTTTCCATGAAGTATGGGAGCGACATTTAAAGTTAAAAAACAGCATCAAAACCACTTAACAGCTACAATGACGTCCAAAAAAAGGTGGCTTCCTTCAAAAAAAGCTCAATAAAGTCCTCAACTAACACTTCAATAACCCCTCATAATGCCTCAAGTTAAACCCCATCATCATACCTTGGGTCAAGGCACTCCATGAAGCATGGAAGATGTCTCTACAAGCCAAAACTTGGGTCATTAGACCCCCACACAGCCAAGTGACAAAAAATTATAATGAATTTGATCTTCATTCCAAGTCATCATTCTCCAAGATAGTTTGTAACTTTGTCCAAGCCACACTCAAATCATCCGAGGTGTCTCAAGTGCATGTCATGTCATCACAAATCATCCAAATCACCACGTCATGTCATCAACTTACCTTGCCGATTACCACAAGTGTTGTGGGTGCAAATGGGGCCTCATAATGGGCTAAGCAATGCTTCAAGACAAACCCACATTGTCCAAACCATCTCAAGAGAGTGTCAACTCATCCTAGTCACCCATCCAAGTCATCAAATGCTAGAATATTGCCCCCCTATGGCTGCCATGTGTGTAGATAGGACCTCCACATCAGCTCACAAGGTGACAAATAAAGACAGCACTCAATGATGTTACATGTAGGAGGTGTCCAAGTGCCCATAAACAGCTTTGGGAGGTGTGACCAATGCCTTGATATATGATGCCTCTAACAACATGAACTGCCTTGGGAAACATGAAACAGCCAAAAGTCAGAATGCAACCAGCTTGTCAAGGGGGACTACTTCCTGCCACCAACTGCTCTATTCATCCAAAATTTACCATGTGTACCCCTTGCTAAAAGAAGGGGTGACAATTTTCATTCTAGGGACTGATTTCTTAAGGTTGGGAATCATTTTCTCCAATGCAAACTGTTTCCTCTCGAGTCTCTTCATATTGAAACTTAGGCAAAAACAAAAAACAAAAAAATGATAAAAAGGATGGGAAAGGATGCAAGAAAGGCTTCTAGAGGGGCTCACTTGTAAGAGAGGCATACATACTTCAAAGGTTAAGTTCTAAGTTTCTAATCATTTTGTCACATGAGCTCACCTGCAGTGATCAGGTCCTTTGAACTTCCATAGTGCAAGCAGCAAGGGTTTTCAAGGGCAACAATTCACCATCCAGGCAGCGACCACCAACATCGATTCGACAGGTCTATTACCTCTCAATTTGTCACACTTAGATAAGCAATGCCAACACCAAGACAAACTCGAAAAAATAAAAAAATAAAATAAATTAAAAGAAAGGGAACCACTGTCACTTAGGCTCCCTCTTCTATGCTTTTATCAAATGATGATGGGTCACCTAAAGGGGGCTTTTCCCTAAAAGGAACCTCCATACTACAGCACATAACAACAAAAGGTGTCAAGCCAAGTTTACACTATGCTAAAAGGACCAGGAAAACCTTAGCAGTATTCTCACTGAGGTTTTTATTGAATGTTAAAAAATTTAAACACGTGCTACCAAGAAATCCCGTATTAGAACCCTGAAACTGAGCTCCAAGACTCTTCCCAAATTATAATTTCAGGTGGCCAAATAAGATGACAAGGGAATCTTATACTGCATAATCATAGTCATTAGTTTCATAAACATTGATTGATAGTGGAAGAGGGCTGCTGTTTATAGGTATTGATTCATGATAAATATACATAACATTCGTTTCAGTGTAACCATGACAGCTATGTGAGACAGCTCAAGGCTACTACTAAGATATAATGCAACCAAAGGCATAGGACTGTTCTCAGCAAATTTAGAAGAAAAGATATGCCCCTCACCAACATTCTGTCCTAGATAATAACTAGGAAAATAGTCACTTTCCACAAATAAAAAAATGCACACTTCAGGCGAGACTTGAACAAATTAACTACCTGTGCATCAAAAAAACAAATTAACTACCTGTGCATCAAAAAAATACATTCAGGCAGCTGAAAGTGCAATTTAGCTCATCAATCAACTTCATTTGCATCTGGTAACATGACTGGTATTTCTGTTACTTTTTGGAAGTGTAGAAATTCTCTAATGAGTTCACAAATGCAATGACATTATCAATCAATTAAATTATGTCCAAAGCACACAGAAGAAAGGAAGGTCCAGAATCCCTTTTCTTTCCATCTGTAAAACGAAAATTTCAATCAATTGTGCATATGGAACCAGTTTGGAGATATGCTAGCTAGGAGGCTGAAGTCAGTTTCTTATTCGGTTTAGATATCTGATAGACAGTACGAGGGCAACAAGATCAGCTATGAGGATGAAACTGGCAGAAGGCTGAAGTCAGAGTTTCTTATTCAGTTTGATAAGATAATAAGATAATAAGAAATATAAAAGACCATAAGCGTTTCATGGATGAGCTTTCCAATTTTGTCTTCTTCTATGATCTGAAAAATGAATATGTTTTCATTTGACGAAAAGTATCGGGGCCATTGTGATCGTTCGGTTATAAAAGTAATTTCGTTTTACCTTGCAATTCTGATGTAGGTGCAACCAAGAAGTACCATCTAGGTGCAGTTAGTTAATGAAAGCATCTACTACTAAAAAAATGGACCATCATGGAACAAAGATCTATAGTTTCTCAATACCAAACAGTGCTTAGTTGGACTTGAAAATCCGACACGCGCTATTAAACAACATATTTTACATATGAACCAAAGATGATACAAATACAGTAAACTCAGCGGGGCTATACTTGTCTAGATCAAACTTGCTTGATGAGTGTACAACTTGGCATCTGTAAGGACGTTAAAGGTGACCCACCAATATGTCGAGTTTTGAATATTACAAACTGGAGAGCATTTATAATGGAGAATTAATCAATGGTTGCAAATATGCCCTTTTGATTATGTGAATACAAAGTCATTCTAATGCTGTGACCATTGGATGTTTTTTATATCAATTCCTTCTTTCACCATTTCCCACAACGGACTCATCTCTCTCAGCTTCTGAACCTGATCAACAGTAAGCTTAATGGTTCTATCGATCTCTTGTGGCGTGGTGAACCTTCCAATCCCAAATCTAATAGAAGTATGAGCCATGTCTTCTTCAACCCCCAAAGCCCTCAAAACATAAGAGGGCTCAAGACTGGCACTCGTGCACGCGCTGCCGCTCGAGACAGCAACCTCCTTGAGACCCATGAGAAGGCTCTCACCCTCTACATAAGCAAAAGACAGATTGAGATTCCCCGCATAACGACGCTCCGCGCTCCCATTGATCTCAACACCATCAAGCTGCGCCTTAATCCCACTCAACAATCGCTCCTGCAGCGCCGATACATGACTCTGGTCATAAGCCATCTCTTTCATCGCCAACTCACAGGCAGCGCCCATGCCGACAGCCAAGGGCGTCGCTACTGTGCCACTTCTGATCCCCCTCTCCTGCCCTCCGCCGTTCATTTGCGGCTCAACTCGAACCCTGGGCCTGCGGCGCATATACAGAGCCCCAATTCCCTTAGGCCCATAAATCTTGTGCCCACTCAATGACATCAAATCCACTTTCATCTCATCGACATTGACAGGAATTTTACCAGCGGCCTGGGCCGCATCAGTGTGGAGGAAAATTTTGTTTTGCCTACATATTTCACCTATTTCTGCAATGGGCTGAATCACACCAATTTCGTTATGAACAGTCATGACAGAGACCAAACCTGTGTCGGGCCTGATGGCGGCCCTCAGCTCGTCGATGTCTATGAGGCCGTCTTTTTTCACGGGCAAGTAGGTAACCTCGAAACCCTCCTGCTGCAAGTGTCGGCATGAGTCCAGGACGCACTTGTGCTCCGTCTGCGTAGTGATGACGTGTCTTTTCTTGTCTTTGAAGAAATGCATCACACCCTTGACGGATATGTTGTTCGATTCAGTGGCACCCGAGGTAAAGATTATTTCTTTAGGGCTCGCCCCGATAAGGGCGGCCACCTGCTCTCTGGCCTTTTCCACGGCCCTGTCGGATTCCCAGCCGAAGAGATGGGTTCGAGAATGAGGGTTTCCGTATTGGTACATGTAATACGGCAGCATGGTGTCCAGAACCCTAGGATCGACTGGTGATGTTGCCTGCATGTCGAGATACAGGGGCCGGCCTGCTATCTTGACGCCCTTCATTGTGATTCCTTCCACAGTTTCCTCCACCGTTTCTTCTTCTGCTCTCGCTGCCGCCGTTGAGAAAGAGGCAGCCGTGTGGCCATTGACAAGAGATCTGGCGGCCGGGCTGCCACTGGTGAGAGTTCTGGCGGCCCTTCTTGACGCCACGGATAGGAGCTTCAACGCCATTGCCGGGCTGCCGAAGTCCGGAGTCTGAAAAAATGAAGTGTCGGTTCGAAGATTAGGGTTGAGTTGGGTTTGAACAGTGCTGCAACAAAATGTATTTGTGGGGTTTCTTTAGGGAGTTTATAAGTCCGTTGTCCACTATAAACTAGGTTCCATGGTATATGCCTTTTTGCATGGTGGAGAATAATATCCTAGTTTCGAGTGGTCTTCCTTTGGCGCTTTGTGGTGGTAAGGCGGTGTCTAATCACCCGCGCTGCTGTAGCGTGCATAGGTCGTTGGATCTCGAATGCCGCAGATCCGATTATCTCTGTTTAGGGCATTTCTGATTTTGCTGTAGGATGCTTTGATATTGCCATAGTGGCAAAGTTGAAGCGCGTTGTGCATGGGCAAAATGATTTTGTTTGCAGTTCTGTTAAATTGATTATTTTCAAATCTTACCATTACATGAGAGGTGGTGGGTTCAAGGTTATTTAGTGGATTATGAAATGGGTTTATAGGGTTGTTATTGGGTGATTTATTGGATCAATTTTTATAAGTAATAGGGTGGATGCCTTTTGGAATAAGGTTAGCTATTAAGGTTAGATATTATTTAGGATGAAGATTCATTTTATCATGTTTTTAGATGTCTCTGTGCTTGCTAAGTTATAAGTTTTATATTATTTATATATATATATATATATATATTTTATTAATATATTTATATATTGTTACCTGAGTGCACAGGTTACGTGGTGGGGTAGTCGGCTTTCAAGCACCTCGCCCATGATCGAATCTCAATATTGTAGTGTTGTGCGGCAGTGTCATCGTGCACAGATATATCGATATATGTGATTGATGTGACTGATGACGTTGTAAATATTGTACAAATGGGCCTAATATAAAAAGCTTCTTCAGGGGGACTAGCCCCCCTTTAAAAAAATATCGTTATCAATAACATAGTACAATGTATAGTATTATAGTAATGGGTTTTTAAGTTGAGTAAGAAATAAATGTTATGGGATTTAGTATTAGTGTGATGGATTTTAAATTAAGTATGACTTAGAAATGTAACGAGCCTTCAAGCATTTATTAGCAATTTGAGAATTTAGACTAAATTTGAAGGAAGTTGGACAAAAAAACAAAAAAATTATGAAAAAAATGTAGAATGTCATCGTAAAAGTTTAGTTATAATGAGTGAGATCGTAGTTATATCAATTTATTGAGAAACTAAATTAATTGCAAATGTGTTGAGTTGGAGATTTAAAAAAAAAAAAAAAAAAAAAAAAAAAAAAAAAAAAACTGAGGAGAAAGGAAAAGAAAATTTTCATCAACATAGTGGTTGCATTGTGAATGAATCTATATAAATTGATATCATCTTGGTTCACTGATCTTTAACATAGTGGTTGCATTGTGAAAGAATCTATATAAATTGATATCATCTTGGTTCACTGATCTTTATTGCATATGTGAAAAATGATAATAACAAAAAATTTAAATAGTAGTATACCATTTTGATGGATTTTGCCCCAAAAGTTACTTCTAAAAAAATTATGGTGTTTTGATGGATTTTGCTCCAATGTAAAGGTTAGACGAATACAAAAGTTGGTTTCATAAAGCATATTATGTATTTTTTTTTTTATGGATTTTGCTTCAATGTAACCAACCTAGATCCATCTTAACTCTAGATCTATCAAGTGGAGATACCATTTTGATGGATTTTGCCCCAAAAGTTACTTCTAAAAGAATTATGGTGTTTTGATGGATTTTGCTCCAATGTAAAGGTTAGACGAATACAAAAGTTGGTTTCATAAAGCATATTAAGTTGGTTTCATAAAGCATATTATGTATTTTTTTTATGGATTTTGCTTCAATGTAACCAACCTAGATCCATCTTAACTCTAGATCTATCAAGTGGAGGGGATCAAATCTCTCAAGGTACAAACCTCTTTTCTGAGTGCAAAACTTGAAGAAAGGATTGCACCTCGAGAAATTTGATCCCTCTCAAAGCTTGATAGATCTTGAGTTACGATGGATCTAAGTTGGCTTAATTATTCATTTTTATTTTTATTTTTATATTAATTTCGTTGAGTAACATGTTTTAATTATCATTTTTTTTCTTTTTATTTTATATGTAATTTGATCGGATCAAAATGTTTAGATAACATAATGTAATTGTACATTACAACAACTCTTCCATACTGGGATGGAAAGTGTCTCTTGGCCCAAAAAAAATTGATTGTGAAATGAGAATGGATTTTGGGTATGTAGTGTTGATGAGCCATGGTATGGTATAGTTAAAAAATAAATAAATAAATAAATTGATTGTGAAATGAGAATGGATTTTGGGCATGTAGTATTGATGAGCCATGGTATTAGCCCATGGTATGGTATAGTTAATAATATCCATAGTAAAGTGGGGTGAGTATCCATGGTTAAAAGTCTTGTTAATTAATGCAAAACCTGAAGAGACTCTTGCGATAGATATCCATAGTTCTACAAGTGTGGCGTCTTGACCTATCAATGGAGTGATGGGTCGGCGTTGCAGTCGGCTGCTTGGGCCCCTGCAGCAAGACCTTGGCCCCTCTGGTCAGGCTTTGGCCTCCTTTCCTGCCTGTTTAGGCTTGGTGTGCGCAGTGTTTAGCTCTTTGGCGAATGTGTTGTCAGTCTACTGGGTCTCTCCCGAAGCCCGCTTCTGAGTACTTGGGGTTGGGTGTGCTCCTTCCAATGACAGAACCTTCCCAAGAGGCGTCGTTGCTTACGAAGATTGTTATCTTCAACGTATTGGTGGCTTCAACTCCAAATTTATGCAAGCAAGGTGAGTCTAAGTTTGTGAAGAAGGTGACAGAGATCCTCGAGATTGAGATATGTGCCCCAGAGGCCCGCTCTTGTGCCCTGCAGTTGGCTGATAAGGGTCTCATTGGCCAGTTTATGGGCCTTTGGCCATCCCCTCAGATGGTAAAGGCCCAGATTGAGAAGAACTAGAATCCTCTTATTAAAGGTGTCGTCATCTCCTCCTTTCGTGGTAAAGGCTTCTATAATTTTTACTTTGAGAATAAGATGGATCGAGATTTAGTGTTCAGGAGTGGTCCATATTTTATGGGGGCTCAAGGGCTTTATTTGGACTATTGGAGTCCTAGTTTCAGTCGGGAATGTGATGTTCCTTCATCGGTTCCGATCTGGGTGAAGTTGCCTTACCTTTCCCTTCATTGTTGGAATGATGCAACTTTCAAACTCATTGGGAACTCCTTGGGGAGGTACATCAATTGCTCTGAGCCAAAAGATGGCCTCTTCTCATGTGCCTGGATTTGTGTGGAGGTGGATTTAGAGAAAGGTCTCCCAACGGCTATCAATATGTGCATGGATAGTTGGACGCATGTGCAAGAAGTCGACTATGACAAGTTTCCCTTTAAATGCAAGTTGTGCCATAAGTATGGGCACTTTGCAAAAGGTTGTCCTAAAGGTTTGGAATCTTGGATAAGCAGTCTGGGACCTTAAAGAACAATGGCAGCGGGCTAAGCGGCATAAGCCCTTGAAGTTTTCGTCCCCCGTCGGCCCCCCTGGCCCTCTTCCGGTCTTTAAGGAGGTTGAGCCTGCCCCTCCCTTGGGCATGGCCTTGGTCTAGTGTCAAAGAATCGTTTTCGGATCTTGAGCTTTGTTGCTGCATTATAATTTTTTGTCCCCTCTCCTTCCTCCTCTCAAGAGGCCCCAACCTCTCGGTTTGCACCCTTGGGCCAGCCCCCAAAAAGTCATAAGGAGTTGAGCTCATACCCGGACTCTGACAGTAGTTCTGAAGAATCATCAGAGGAAGAGGATGACGTGGATGGATTCCTCATCTACGGAAGGTTTGGGGCCATCTGTACAACTAATTTTTGCAAATAATAGACCAGATAGTGCAAGGATGAAGCAGCCAGTCAAAAAAGGGAAGAAAGCAAGAAGAAAAACAAATAAGGAAGTCGGAAGGGAGAAAATTGAAAAAAGACAAAGAGTATGGGAGTCCAACACACTATCCCTCGTTAGCTAGTAGGTGTAGGGAATAGGGGGGAGGAAATAATACAGGCCCTGGCAAGGGGGCAATGAACCTAAAAAAGTGATTAATGAATATCATCTCCTGGAACTGTAGGGGACTGGGATCAATAAAAAGAATAACAGAAGTGAAATCCCTAATTAGAAAGGAAAGACCAGAAGTCACCCTCCTACAAGAGATCAAGTTGGATGAGTAGTCTCTCAACTCAATTACAACCAAGATTTTGAGTAATAGCAATCTTGAAACAGCTAGTTCAAGAGGAGCATCAGGAGGCCTCTATGCATTGTGGAATCTGGTGAAATTGGAATTGGTAAGTTCTCTAAAAACTACTCATTGGATAACAACTATTTTTAATATTATAGAAAAACATGAACTCTTCACAGTGATCAATGTTTACATGCCCACTCACTTCTAGGAAAAACAAGAATGTTGGAAATCACTAATGGAGTTAAAGGATTACAAAGTTCGAGCATAATTATATTATTGGAGGAGATTTCAACACAACAATGGGCAATCGTGAAAAAAGAGGGGGGCTCCATTGTTCGTGACACCTTGCAGGAGCATATGGAGGATCTTATCTTAACCCTGAATCCCTTTGATGTAAAACCCAAAAATTTGTGTATACTTGGACCAACAAAAGAGTAGGAGTGAACCATATTACGACACGGTTGGATTGTTTCCTAGTCATAGACAATATCCTAATCCTAAATTACAGCCTCAAATCTTCGATTCTCCCATGGTCCGGATTTGACCACTAGCTAATAAGTTTGATTATCTCCCAGCCCTTGGATCTGGGCCCAATCCCCTTTCACTATTCTCCCTTATGGCTGGAAGTCTCCAATTTCTTGGAAGTGGTTTCCCTATCTTGGTCGGGGTGGATAGAGGGAAGCCTAATAACCATCTGGGAGTCCAAGATCTGCAGACTGAAAGGAGACATTAAAAAGTGGTTAAAGGAAAACAAATCAGAGAGGCAATATAACATCAAAGAGATGGAAGTAAAACTAGCATTAATCTAGGGACAAATGGCATCAACGCGTGTTTTTGGGAAAACTAGTATTCTTGAAGAATGCTAGCCCTGTAAGTTTGGCAGCTACCCTAGAAACAATCGTTTAAAGCAACTCAATGATTTCTTCTATGTGTAATAAATAAGAGAAAGATAATAGGACCAACCTAGAACTTCCACTTAATCCTTTGCTTGATCTCTCTCCCCTTTGACAGATCCTGCAACTCCTCCCCATACTTAACACGCTTGGAGAGTACCTACCCAAGTACATCAACAAAGAACTGTCAAAGCATCGTGATCTATTACAACATAAACATTACAGAATCAGATATATAATGAACAAATGATAGCATTCACAAATGATAACATTCACAATTGCACAATCATATGGAAGAAAACTTGAAGAGCTTTATTAATAGAAAGGAGAATTACAACCCAGTTGTCTGATCCAGCATCATCCTCCCAGCTTCCATCCTTCTTCACCTCATGAAATAGCAAGATCACTCCAACAATATAATGCTTTATCCTCAATTACAAACTATCAGCACTTCCTTGTAATTCACAATATTCCAGCCTCCGGATCTCTTGGATGAGGGATCCATTTATAGATGTTTGCAAGGGTGTGAATCATCCATGGGGTTTGATTAGTGTCATTCCACTTGTTACAACGGGTTCCACAAGAGAAGGGATTGGAGATTTTCTTAGATCCCTTATTCATCCTTGGGCGAATTCAGAGAGGCAAGTGGCATAGGAGAAAGTTCTAGAAGATTCCATGAGCAATCAACTGACAAATGTCCCAAACATTTTCCATCCTCACCCATCGCACCCTATAGAAGGCCTAAATAGTATGCATCGCACCCTGGCAGTGTACCACTCAATATGCATCGCACTTTTCTAGTGGAGCAGTCAGTATGGTTCAATTTAGGCAGTTTCTGGATGGTTTCTCAGATGGAATTTTTGGGGAATGATGTATTCAGGTGACTATGTTCTTTTAGGGTATGAAACAACTATTTTAGGGGTTGATGAGCCCTAATACATCGACATATAAGTTTGGGGTTGATGTGCCTAAATATGTCTATAATAGTTGTCCCCTAAAGCATGAGGTCGTAAATATTCATGTCAGATGAAATGCTTTATCATGAGTATCCGAAGTTTCGAATTGGAAGGTGACCTACATAAGTTACAATACAATACATCATCATAATATGATTTTCGTGATCCAACTGAGGGAGGTATTCCCATGCTCAGCTTTATAAATTTCATTTCATGTACATAGATCAGATAGTCATCCGCAGATACAAACTCATGATTATACAGATATAGAATCACAATCTATGATTACGATGATCATCTGTGTATAGCCTTTGTACATTTGATGTTTTTATATCCCTAAATATATCGCAGCCCGGATGGATGAAACTAGATCCGGGGTCTTCAAACTCGTTCAATCTTCACTGGATGTACAAGTCAATCCATGTGAAGACATGTTCTGGAGTTGAACATGGAAAGACATTGACTGATTACCAAACAATGATGTGAGTTGTTAACAGACGCGAGAGGAATCAACGATAATGATAATGATCCTCAAGGTACTATAGTACAATTCATGTGGTGTGAATACATGATCTGATGTTGAACACCACGCAAAATATTTTGGTCGAAGGCCATTGATGTCAACCTGTTGCCGGAAGTGAGAAACTTGCCATTGATGTATGAAAGCTTCAAAGCACTAAAAGGGTTGTTTCTAAGTCAACTTCTTGGATAATGAGCTAATATCGACAAGAAGTGACTCGTCGTAGGAGGGCCTTGAAGTATCCCACATCTACGACACGAAACGAAGCAAATGATTTCTAGAGGTGAAAACGAACTAATGCTAAAAGATTCAGGAATGGTGGTCATGAAAAAATGAAGGTTGGAGGTATTGCAGTGTATGAGACATTAACTGGATGGTGATTTCTCAACTGAATGACTTCTCTTGAACATGTCATTGACACTGAGATGAATTGGTAACGATAACCCCAAAAGATGGATGGTATGAAAGACCAATGGTGTGATGACTGGTGAACGGAATAACCCAACCCAACTCAATAATGGAGATGAAGTGAAAGTGTCATGTTCAAGAGCGACTTGCTACCATAAATTTTTCAAGTTTTTCCCTTTTCCCCAGTCATTGCTCACCAGTACCTCTTTATTTTTGTCAAGCTTGAGGGGGATAACATATGCTTGTTCTGTAATTCACCCTTTGGGCAAACCCGTCGATATTTGATGTTTTAACGAGTCTAGTGACAGTGAAACTCGGTCTCGTCTAGATGGACAAGTTTGTCACTATTATTTTAATGAGTTTAACAACAAGGATAACTCGGTCCTTTTCATGTTTAGAGAGTTTGAAAAGGAACAAAAAGAAAACTCCAAAAGTTCTTTTTCATAAAGTAATCCCTCGGGTCCGAAAAAGGATAAAATAATACAGGAGGGATGATGTTTCCAGTACTTTAACGAGCCGGAAAAGACAAGCGCTCGACAATCTTTTCATGTTTAACAAGTCTGAAAAGGGTTTAAAGAGGACTCTACTTTGAGGAACGAGTGGTTTCTAGGGTAGCAACTGGTTCCGGTGATGTTGGAACTTCTCAAAGCATATTGATTGATGTGAAGAGGCTGGTTAATAAGACCACTCATTGCAGCTGTTCGTCAAAAAGGGTAAAACAACCAAGTGAAAACATACGATCAACCACAGAGATGGTGGTGATGAGATGAAAACAACCAAGGCTCAAAAGGCTGACAGAATGGCAATCACAAGGGTTAAAAATTGAAAATGGGTTCATTTTTAGACAAGATTGAACCATGGGGAACTATGCTTGGATTCGGTTTCATGTTTACACAAGCTTGAAACGAACAAACTATGCTTGGCTTCAGTTTCTTTTTTACACAAGCTTAAAATGAAAAAATATGCTTGAATTGGTTTACATGCCTCGAGAATGGTGAAAAGGAGAGTCTCTGATAACCAGATGGAGGTCGTTGTGGTGAAGCAGGACGGAAAGGAGAGTCTTCTGTAACTAGATGGAAATCGCTGGGGTGAAGCAGGACGGTTATCCAACACCTCTTTGGCTTCATTCAGATAGACAAAGGTGAATGGTGTGATAGACCAATCACATAACCTACATGGAAAATTATCTTTACTACTAGTTGAATTGGTTTACACGCCCCCAGCATGGTGAAAATGAGAGTCTCTGGTAATCAGATGGAGGTCACTGAGGTGAAGCAGGACGGAAATGAGAATCTTTTGTAACCATATGGAAATCGCTGTGGTGAAGTAGGATGGTTATCCAACACCTCTTTGGCTTTGTTCAGATAGACAAAGGTGAATGGTGTGATAGACCAATCACATAACCTACAGGGAAAATTATCTTTACTACTAGGTGCATGCCCCCCAAGCTTCATTATATTCACCCAAGTAGACTATTCATGGTTATCAGGTGGGTGGAATGAAGGTTCTTTTACGAGATCAAGTGAAAGACTTGACTAGGATTTTACAAGATCTAATCAGAAACTCGACTTGGAACTTTTCTCCAGGGGTCCTTGTTCCATTTTTTAATGAGATTGACACAAGATAAGGAAATATGCTCAGATTCCTTGTTTCATTTTTTAACGAGGTTGACACAAGACAACGAACTATCCTCGAAGACCCTTGGTTTCACCTTTTAACGAGGTTGACACAAGGCAACGAACTATCCTTGAACCCTTGGTTTCATTTTTTAACGAGGTTGACACAAGACAACGAACTATCCTCGGAGACCCTTGGTTTCATTTTTTAACGAGGTTGACACAAGACGACGAACTATCCTCGGACCCTTGGTTTCATTTTTTAACAAGGTTGACACAAGACAACGAACTATCCTCGGAGACCCTTGGTTTCATTTTTTAATGAGGTTGACACAAGACAACGAACTATCCTTGGACTCCTTGTTTAGAACTCATAAGTGGTCATGAAGGAGAGATCTGGTTCCAATGCCTCCAGTACATAATGTACAACATCAATGAATTGATCGTCAGTCGATGTAGGTATGGAACAGGTTGCCACATAATTAACTTGTGGCGGGGGTGATACCATTGGTATAAATGGACCATTTAGGGACAACGGTTGACTAGGAGCTATATTTGGACCGGGAAACGGAAGCTAGTCAATGGTGACAATCCTGCCTTCATGTGGGAAACAAATCACTCGAAAGAGTGTTGAAACAATAGCTCCCATGTGATA
>APFE030013217.1:41327-131373 GCA_000404065.3 Pinus taeda
GTGAAGGATTCAGGGAGAGTTTCCTGTAACTAGATGGAAGTCGTTGCGGTGAAGCAGGACGGTTATCCAACACTCTTTTGGCTTCATCCAAATAGGGACAAAAGTGAAAGGGGTGTATACCGTCACATAACCTACATGGAAGCTTGACTTTTCCCTTCTATCCATGAAATTTACTATCACTAGTTGATGGTGTGTTACCAACATGATCTCTAGAGGTTGATGACACGGGATGATGTGAACAGGAAGACCATTCTTTCAAGATTTGAGGAAAATAAGGACAATTTTGATGAAAATGGTCTCCTGTACACATTATGCATGGATATTTGACTTTGTGAGGCTTAATGAATGGATTTTCATCAGATGTTGCATTCAAAGCAATGGTTGCTTGGTTGCCCCTTGCTGAATTGGCTTCTTCTTCTTCCCTTTCTTCTTCTTCTTAGCCACCTGAATACTAGTACCAACACTTTCACTAGGCGAAGAGGAAGAAGGGGAGGAAGAAACAAACGAGGAAGAAGGCAAAGGGTCAACTTCAGGATCAACTGGAGGTTGATTTTGTCCAGTTGGAGGTGTACTTGATTGCCGAGAAATCTCGACATTTTGAACCAAAGAGGTTGAAAAGAGCCATACTGGTAGGCCAATGATAAATCTTGGAAGGGACAATGTATCCATATAAGGAGCACCAATATTTCTGAAGGAAGGAAAAGGACTAGGATTCCCATCAAGAGGGATTCCTTGATCAGTGGATTCTGGATTTGTCGCCATATGTTTCAACCTAAGATCAACTAAGAAATAGAGATGTTATTCACAGTCAATTAATTTTAAAGACGCTAGGACACAACTTTACTTTTTCAGTTTTTTAAGAGTCAAGAAAAAGCTAAAGATGACTCTAGTCTCCTTCGATTTTTAATGAACCTAAAAGGGCAAGTGCTCAGATGGACCTTTTCTTTTAAAGAGTTGAAAAGGAACGAAAGTGACTACTCTAGAAAACCTAGACAGATGGATTACCAAACCAATCGCAAAACTGCAATATACACCTTGGTGGTAAATTAAAAAGAAATTACCAAGGACTTATGTACAACAATCAATCTTCCCGAATGTTGTGTTCAGTGCTTTGCGATCAATAAGGAAGTAGACTCAGTTTCCTATGGATAAAGGATTTAAGCCTATTGTGGTCTCCCAATATATACGCGATGATACGGGGAGCACAAGTTCATGCTAGCACTTGTCATATCAAGGAGAAGGAATCACCCAACCTTCAATGAAAATGATAGCCACTAGTTTTAACGATGCCGGAACACGTCACTAGCCTAGACCTCTAGATATGTTGCGTTAAGTTCCAAAGCGTTGTTAGGTTCATTGAAATTCATTTTAAAGTTGATCTTGTATAGAGTTTGACTTTCAATGGTTCACCGCGTGATGATGATCTGAAATTCCTAAGATGCAATCTACAATGATATACAATCTTTCTTTATTTGAGCAATGAAAATCCTAGCTACTAGGGAAAGAAAATAACAATGCATTTAAGAAAAGGGCAAAGAGCACACACTAGTGCATTTCCCTAAATCATTTTTTTGCACACAAATCAAAAAATGCTAAATGCAAATGCATGTATTTGTTTTCGCTTTCCTTAATGTGAAAAATGCCAAAAGGAAAACTAAATGCAACAAAGATCTGAAATATTTCACTCAAAATGACATTTTCGACAATTTCTTCTTCAAAAGAGAAAGGAAGACTAAAAAACGACACTTTCAATTTTGAACAAAATTGCTTTCGACACTTCGAATGTAAACAAATCAAATCAAATGCATCAAGAAAAGTTCAATCGATTATCTAGTGAAGGAAGAATTTACGACACTTCTCTTTTTGACAAAAAACGACAATTACGACACTTTTTGTACCAAAGTGACAAATCAATTATAACAACTTTTCAACAAAGGATTGTGAATGATGAACAAATACACAAAAAACATTCATTAATCCTAATGTAATTGAGGCTAATCTAAGTGATGCAAGTAAGTTTCAGTAAACAGGGATGTTCATATGCAACAAAACAACCAAACAAAACTGAAAACAAGGTCAAAAACCCTCAATTTCTAGATGGAAAATGAGTTCAGTCAATCATCGCACCTGGGCTTCACATAAACTAAGATGCATCACACTTATTGCACCCGGGAGGTGTGATTCATACTGAGCCACAGTGGAAGACAGTGCCATGGTCCACGGAGCGCAACTGAAATGGGTTTTGGCTCAAATGTGGAGCTAGTTTCAATGAGTTAAGGTGGGTTTTGATGAACAATGATGAGAAAAGTATGATGGAATGTCTTGAGAGGTTACTGAGCTACCAAAAGGGCATCTAGATGTGTTTGCAAGTCAAATGTTCAATTCATAAACTAAACTAGAGAACGATTGAAGCAACATTCATCTACTATACAATTGCAAAGCAAGAGCATTCGAAGGCTACCTGGCTGACTTCAAACTTTGTCTATAGTTTATCAAATTGAACATAGAACAAAAAATAACAACAAACAAACATCTATTCGCTCCCCAGCGGAGTCGCCAATTTGTTTCTCGGAAAACTAGCATTCCTAAAGAATGCTAGCCCTTTAGGTTTGGCAGCTACCCTAGAAACAACCATTTAAAACAACTCAATGATTTCTTCTATGTGTAATAGATAAGAGAAAGATAATAGGACCAGCCTAGAACTTTTGCTTAATCCTTTGCTTGATCTCTCTCCCCTTTGACAGATCCTGCAACTCCTCCCTGTACTTAACACGCTTGGAGAGTACCTGCACAAGTACAACAACAAAGAACTGTCAAAGCATAATGATCTATTACAACATAAACATTACAGAATCAAATATATAATGAAAAAATGATAGCATTCTGTTGATGCATCGAAAATCATTGCATCAACATCGGGGAAAACCACCCGGTCTGGACCTTAATGCAACTCCTTTTCCGTTTGGGATGGTGGCTCCGACTGGATATAATGGGACCAGTTTCCCAGTGATGAATAAAAAGGGGATGGATGAGTGACTGGTTTTCTAATAAGTGATAATGGATGGATGACATAATCTATAGAGCGAAAATACAAATAACTATTCTATCCCGGGAAATTTCTATTCTTAAGTGCAACGTTTGATGATCTCTGTTTATAAATAATCATATAGATGACTTTATTCGATAAACATAGACATTCATTCATATAATAGTTGCTTTGTTCAAATAGTTGAACAAAGTAATTAATAAAACATTGTTACACTTGTCTTTTATATATTACTGATACAAGTATGACTAAAAGAAAAGCATCCTGTAAACATCCAGTAGTGGAAAGTATAAAGAATGTTGTTGAAACACATGCATATATTCAATAATAGCAAGAGTAATCAAATAATAATTCACATAAAAAGAATGAATTCAGACATCGATAGTAGTACCATATGAGCCGCAAATCATTCCCAACATCAATCGCAATTCGAATTCCTTCTTTCGACTCAGAGATACTTTTAAATAAAGGCAGTAGTGCACATCCACATAAAAGCTTCGTTGTAAAAAATTGGAATAATTTGGCCCAGCCTTTATAAAAAATATACCTAAAGTACAGTAGTGCAACTTCAGGTTTAAGTCATATACAAAAACTGAGGACCCTTTCTAAATGCATGAAAGGGTTTATAAATACTTAATTAAACTAACTAACTACAAAATTAAAATGTTATTTAATTGGTATAACTTGATCTTGAATATCTCCTTCATAGCAATTTGGTAGTCGGCAGCATGATTCATCACTCTGGATGTTTTCCCTTTGATCTGAGTTGGCATATCGCTAGCATCGGTTCCACTTCTTGAAGGTGGCTGAGACGATAATTGAGCTGAGTCGAGTATGTGGCATCGTGTATATCGAGAATGATACACCCGATTGCATCTGTTAGACACTTGAGGGCGGCTCTTTGGCTGTATGGTTTTACTAGGAACAACCAATAGTTGTCCCAAGTTAAACTTTGAAAACCTGTAATCAACCTCCCATTCTTTTCCAGCTCTTGATAACATGATTGCTCCAATGTTTTAGCTAATAGTAATTTACCTAGTGTACATTGAGAGATCATATTAGATAAATAGAGAGTATTGTTAATTAATTCAATCAAATTACTTGTGGATAATTTGCATCTAGAAACTGCTCTCTATGCCTTCATCAACTGGGACTGCCATTCCAAGAATAGGATTTCTTTATGTGATTTTAGGATTTTAGGCAAATTTGCTGCCTGTCCCTCACTGGTGTCCTGCCAAGTAAGAAAATCTGTTAAGGTGTCATCGGCCTGCTCTAAGTCCTGTCTAGCATCGACTGATTTATCGATTATTGATGATGTTATGTCACACAGGGGCTCAACTTGAGAAATTTTATGACACAATAATCTTATTTGTGTTACCAGTGCCTTATTAATCTGTAGTGCTTCTGCCCTGAAATCAACAAGCTGCAGAAGACTCTTGAACTTCTCTATTTGAAGTGATAATTGAGCAATTTGCTCATCTTTTGTCTTTACCATTAGTTCACTCATCTTCTTCAGTTTTTCCAATGCTTCCGATAATTCTTTCTGCCTTTGAATTGCACTTGAATCTACCCTCTGTTTCTCTTCAAGTAGCTGCTTGTTCAGTTGATTATTTAACTGCTGCTGAGTTGACAATTGCCGTTCTAATTGTTCTGCTTTCTGCTGTGCCTCCGATAACTGTGCTTGTAACAAAATGATTGCCTGGTCTTTTTCTTTTAGTAAATTACTCACTTCCGATGCCTTATCCATGGTGGCCACTGAATAGGCTCCGACATACTGGGACAACTTTGTTAGGTCATTGGAAGGATCGAACTCCTCCTTCCAAACTATGTTGGTTGTCTCTGTTTGTTCGGGGAATAGGGAAGGTTGATCAATCCTTCTCCTTTTCCGCTGTCGCTTTACTACGGCCCTGTGTTTTGGGCTGTAAAAGACATCCAATGGAGGTATATCCCCCACTTGCAAAATGATTTGATCCGAAGGATCTTTCATAATTATTTCTAAGTCTGTACTAGGGGGTAGGCCGCTGGTTCCTTCGCTTGGAACATTTTTTGACGTTGTATCCTGTGTATTTGTCGTTTTGGATGTATCGACATCTTTTGAGCTTTCCAGATTGCTTATGATTGAGTCAAATTGCTGCCATTCCTGGAGCAATTTCAAGTCAATCTGAGTATCGACATTCACATCCTTGCTGCTCTTATCCTGCTCCTGTTTCTGTTCCTCCTCATGTATTTTCTCTTGCTCTTTCTTTCGCGCTTCCTCCTGTTCTTTCCTCTGTACTTCTTCCCGCTCTTTCCTCTGGAGTTCCTCCTGCTCTTTTCTTTGGACTTCTTCAAAACTTTCTGATGTAGCAGGAGGTTCGTTGGTAATTCGTTGTTCAGGCTCGCTTGATTGTGTCATCGGGGCAGTAGCTAGTAAATCTAGAGGCAAAGTTTGCAACCTCTGCTCTCTGAGTTTGTTAAATTCCACTAACTCGTCGTTGTGATATCTCATTTTTGCTAGTGTTAGAACCTGAAATAATGACTTCGCCGAAGAAAATAGGTCATCAAACTCATCTTCTTTATGTTCAAACTTAGTGAGTTTTGCCTGCTCCAGTACATTATAGACGATTTTCCTTTGATCAAATCGTCTATTAGGAAGAGTGGTGAGATTCAGTATATTTATCTTTTCTTCTTCTTTCTCTGCATGCTTATATTCATGCAGAGTGTAAACACCACACCTTAGAGGAAAAGGAGGCCAAACCCGCTTCTTTGAATTCCTCTGAGTCTTGGTCGCTCCTGTGGACGTAAGCTGATATGTTATCTTTCTAGCCAATAGTTTGTCGGGTATGTACAAGGGGAGAACATGAGGCCTGACATGGCTGCCGAAAACTCTTATATATGTAAATTTATCCTCTTCGAACCAGTTTCCCAGGGCGGTTAAGTCAATCTCTGCTTGTGAGGAAATCTTAGGAGCAGGCTTGTCAAAAATTACATAGTGAATGGGCAACATAAATCCATTGCAAACTTAATATAGGTGGTCTTTATAATGGGATTTCCACAACTTTTGGTGATAAATATGAATCGGCATGGGGTCTTGTGGAGTCCATCTCCACCCCAGCACAGGAAATTCGGAGTTAAAACAAAAAGTATCTAAGATGTAGGCACTATAATAAAATGGAGGAATAAACCTATCAGTAACGCGGGTTTTATTTCTGAACTCAAGAATAGCAATTGCTAACTTATCAGATAATATATTTCCCCAATCCATTATTTTGCTATTGATTGCTGCTTCCATTAAAGGTACCATCTCTATTGAGAATTTTGAGGAATCATGCAACCCCCAAATCCTACACATCATCGCTCCAGCGTAACAATAAGGAGAACATAATGAATCGACAGAGTACTTACCAGAGGACTCATGCTTGTGTTTTGCGGGGTTCTATCTCCATTCCCGTATAGGTGTTGATTGAGTTTCATTTTCATCTCTGAACTTCTCCAGAAATGTTTTTTTATACTTCTTCTCTGGTTCAGGCACATGGTACATTTGTCTCAAATCATTGGGTTGAAAGGAACCGAAGACTCTCCCGTCGATTGTGCAAAATGTTCTGTTTGTAATCGGGATTTCCTCAACTGCCCACCTTACTACATCTGTGTATGGAAGAATTTGCTCTCGGGCCGCTTTCCGATGTAAGTAAGAATCAGCTAGATCCTTTAGGGTAGCCTCGGACTTTCGATTCGAACCTGCTGTAGCTTGTACTGATACTTCTTGAGGCTCTTCGACTTCAACCAGATTATAGATGCTCTACCAACTAGTATTACTGAGACCAAGACATGTAGTGTCTGAGATCAATCCTTTTTTACTTGGTCCCGGATCGGCGGTATATTGTCCTGTTACTACAGAAGCTGAAGTTGTTCCAAATTTTTTAGATTTCTTCCCCATTTGGCCTAAATTTGCTGCTTCGGAGGAGCTCTGCGCGGGAGATAAAATGAACGTAATGCAGAGAATAGGTGGTGCAAACCAAGTATGAAAAAGTTATATCAATCAATGAATAATGGAGGATTAAAATAATACTGTTGTGGATACAATCTCTGAAGAGATTTTGGCATAATTGCTCCATTAATTGGCCATATAAACCTGTCAATCATTTAAATGCTCATCATATCATTTATTCGCCGAATAATTCATTTAAGCGTGGCTTTGATTTTTTGGCGGTTGGTCACAAGTGAATCACTATCGGGAATAGAAAGGCTTTTAATAATAATTTAACATAATATACCCAAGCCTTTACAATCCTTTTTGAAATTTGCGCTTAACTTTATCGCAATCGGAGATCGGAGGAATGCTTGAGTAGTTATATTTGTGTCATTGCGAAATCCCCAATCACCGATAGCGATAAAGCTAATTCACATCAGGAGTTCTTAGAAGGGAGCCTTTTGTTGCATGCATGTTATACTCCCCGATCGCCGATAGCGATATCGCATTGGAGCATAGAGAGAGGGTCTTTTGTTACGATTTCTTACCTTTCCCGATATCCGATAGTTATTTGCGCTTGTCGCATCGGGGAAAACCAATGGGTCTTTTTGTTATGCATCATTTGTTATTGCGATATGCGATCTTGCGATCGCTTTATCGCAATAATAAGGAATTATTTATTTATTTTTATAAGACCGATTTGTGTTCATTCAAAAGGTTTATAATATATTATTTCTTTTCGAACCTTTTGAGGAATGATACGTTAATGCCAATTTTATTTATAAATCTAAAAGGGACCCATTTAATATTATAGTTTTGAAGGTAAAATTTTATGAAATGGGGGGTTGTTGTACAGCACAACAATTGGCAATTCGTTGGGAGAAACAGTTATCTCTGAGAAATATTGAAATACTTAGACTTTTTTATATAGAAATCTTATCAAAACTACTTCTTTTGAGCAACTTTTTCAGTATAGCAAAGGCCAATGGGAGATATCTTACAACTTTATTTCCTAATAATCCTAAAAACTACAAATTCTGCTGAAATTTGAATATTTACAAAAGGAGAAGGGGTTACCTCCTCAATTGAAGAATTTCTTTAAGATGAGGCCATTAACAGGAAGAGAATCCCTCTTTCCTGATAGATCTTGTAATATGAACATAGAATGGCCTATCTTCTCGTTGATCTGAAATGGTCCAAGCCACATTTTCTGGAACTTAGTGTGTTTTCCTTTATCCTCATGGGCTTTGTCCCATTTGAGAACTAGATCACCAACTTGTAATTGTTTTGAATTGGATGAAGTTGAATCAAAAGATGAATTGATAATTTGCTGATGTTTTGCATGAGTAATTTTGGCCTTTTCTCTTTCTTCTTCTAATTTTAAGATTTGATCATGTCTGAGTTGAATAGAAGAAGGGGGGCTTTCTTCAATAAACTGAACTAGGGCTAGAGAAGGAAGTAATAGATTGGTTGGTAGAACTGCTTCTTTCCCATATACAAGATTGAATGGAGAAGTACCTATGGAAGCCTTCTGTGTTATTCTATCAGCCCATAGTGCAAATATCAAAGATTTATGCCAGTTTTATGATTCTGCTCAATAGTTCACTTAATAATTTTGACTAGATTTTTATTGGTAGATTCTGCTAAACTGTTACCCTGAGGATAGTAATTTTCAGAATATTTCTATTTAAATCCTCTTTTAATAGCGAACTCAAACATAGAATTTCCAGAGAAATAAGATGCATTATCGAAAACAAGAGCATTTGGGACACCAAACCTGGTAATGATGAATTGATCTATAAACTCTATAATTACTTTAGAGTTTGTTGTCTTTAAAGGAATTGCTTCAACCCACTTAGTAAAGTAATCAGTAGCAGTAAGGATATACTTATGTTGTTTGTATGACTGTGGAGTTATTTCCCCAATGATATCCAATCCCCATTGCTCGAAAGGTTGATCAATGTTGACTGGTTGCAAAGGGAAAGCTGGTTTTCTTTGTCTTCCATTGGAGATTTGACAACTTCGGCATTTCCTTACGTATTCATGAGTATCTATGAATAGGGTGGGCCAATAATATCCAACATGAATGATTTTGTGGGCTGTTGTGTCAGCTCCAAAATGTCCTCCTGCTGGCCCGTCATGTAGCTCCTGCAAAACCTTTTGTGCTTCAGGTTTTTCTAGGCATATTAATAAAATTGAATCATAATTTCGCCTAAAAAGTACATCATCTACAATTATGAAGTTTTTTGCTTTTAATCTAATGGAACATTTTTTTTTATAAGAAATATTAGGAGGTGCATATCCATTTTTTAAATAGAAGATCAAGTATGAATATTGTGATTCAGGATCAGTGATACTTATCTGATTGATTTCTTCAGTATGTTCTGTATCCTCTGATTCTTGAATGTTGGATGCTCCTGCTAATAACCTGCAAAAACCTTGGCCCCTGACAATCTTTGCTGGCTTGATTTCCAAGTCATATTCTTGTAGTGCTGTAACCCAATTCGCCCTTTTTTCTCCTAATTCCCTTTGGATTAGTAATTGTCTTACTGCTAAAAAAGGAACTATAACTTTTGTATGGGATTTTAAAAGGAAGGGTCTGTAATGTTTGACAGCTTTGTACACAACAAAGGCTTGTTTTTCAACTTTTGAATAATTAAGTTCAGCACCTTGGAGATTCGAACTATAAAATGAAATTGGTGCTTCCAAGTTATGATCATTAATCTGAGTGAGTACTGCCGCATAAGATGAAGTGGACGCGAGAGTATATAGTATGAAATGATTTGAAAAATTAGGAGTGTTTAAAGAAGGGTCATTGATTATTGATTGTTTGATAGAGTCAAATGCTTCCTTTCCTGCAGATCCCCACCTAAACACCAATTTTTTCATAATCATGGTTTGCAATGGTAAAATAATCTGGGAAAAATAAGGAACAAATCTCTTAACAAAGTTAATTTGACCTAAAAATGACTGCATGGATTTTTTGTTATGAGGGAATGGAATTTCAGAAATCTCTTTAATTCTATCCGGATCAATATAACAACCATCTTTGGAAACAATGAAGCCCAAGAGCTTTCCTTGATTAAGAGCAAAGAAGGATTTTTTGGGATTGAGTGAAATACCATACCTTTTGCAGCGTTCAAAGATTTGATTTAAATCATGTAAATGATTAGATCTTTTCTTGGAGAATACAATAATATCATCTAAATAGACAACTACTATTTTATTGATTAATCCTTTGAAGGCTATATCCATTGCTCTTTGGAATGTAGCTCTTGCGTTAATAAGTCCAAAAGGCATTTTTTGGTAAGCATAAGTTCCCCATTTTGTTCTGAAGGTAGTTTTGAGTCTGTCATCAGGATGGACCAAAATTTGGTTATATCTTGAAAAACCATCTAAAAAGGACATTAACTCAGAACTTGCTACTAAATGGAATATCTGCTCCATGGTAGGTAATGGGAAATTATCTTTTTGGCTTGCTTTATTCAGATTTATGAAATCTATGCAAATTCTGATGTCGCCATTATTCTTTCTAACAGGCACCATATTGGAAACCCAATTTGAATGCCGAACAAGAAAAATGATCTTAGCTTTCAAGAGTTTATTGAGTTCAGATTTTATTTGACTCTCTAAGTTAGGATGAATTTTCCTCAACTTCTGTTGGACTGGTTTTTGTTCAGAAAGCATTGGAATGGTATGCTGAATGATTGATGTATCGTATGTTTTTAAATCATCATATTTCCAAGCGAAGACATGTTTATTTTTTCTTAATAACCTAATGAATGATGTTCTTTCTTCCAGAGAAAGTCCTAATCCCAAATTGTTGTTTTGAGGGTTTTGCTTAGTACCTAGGTTTATCAACTCAAATCTTAAAGTGGAACTTTGGAGCTTTGAATTGGTTACCTGTTTAAACCTGTCTTTAATATCATAGAGATCCTCTAGTTTAACCACTGGTTTGGGTATTGAGTTTTCTTCTTGATTTTCCTTCATTTGAAGGTCATGATCACTTTCATCAATGATTTGATCATCGTAGGACTTGTCGGAAGTCAAGAAATTTAAGATGTCTTCATCGTGATTGAACACTCGCCAATTGGTGATATTGTCAGGAATTGATGGTCTAAAAATTAACTCTACTGAAAATCTGTCTGGGCTGTAATCTTAGGAAGGTAGGAGTTTAGAAGCAACATTGGCTAGCAAGTCAGCTGCTGCAGTCTGGGATCTAGGGATAGGAGAAATATTGAATGCTAAAAATTGAGATATAAGTTCTTGGACCAAAGACTGATAGTGCTTGAGGTGACTAGAAAGACAGTGAATTGTATTTCTAACTTGTTTTATGACAATCTTTGAATCACCAAACACTTTCAAATATTGAACTTTAAGACCAATAGCTTTATATAGTCCTTGAACTAAGGCCTCATACTCAGCTGTATTATTTGTGCATTAGAATTCCAACCTACAAGACAACATAGTTTTTTCTCCCTCAGGGCTAACTAAAATACACCCTGCTCCTAACCTTCATTGGATTTAGACCCATCAAGTAGTATAGTGACCAAAATAAAGAATTATCAACAATTTTATTTACAGTGTTCTCAGCAATATTAACACATCTTGATCTATCGTTTGTGAAAAATTTCGATTTGGGATGTGAAATTATTTACTGAGAAAGGAGATGGTTGGGCAGTATAATTGCCAAAGAATGATTCAGAAGAGTAATTCCCCAAAATATTATTATTAAATGCTATTGGTTGATTCTCCTGTTCAAATTCAGTGACAGTATGGGTCATATGTTTCTCCCGATTGATTTTGATTTGATTTGGCTTTCCATTATAGGGTAGCCACATATGGGATCAATCGGTAGAAATATAACCATGGAGTTTCTTAGACCAATCCCTACTCAAGATTAAACCATAAAACTAAGGTATATCGGCAATTAAGATATCAATTCTCTGAACTACTCGTGGATCAGCTGATAACCTGATAGTTACGGAGTTGATTTCCCCTAAAACTTGGACCTTGGTTCTATCCAACTGCACAATGTGGATTGTGGACTTTTGGGGTTCAATGTTCAGTTTGGAACAAACTGAAGCTGGCATTATATTAGAGGATGCCCTTGAGTCAATCAAACAATTGTGTAGGTTTCAATTATAGATCTCATAGGTTAAGAGGAAAGGGGGAGTATGGGAATTTGATATGTCTCCGATTAAAATCGTATCAGTAGCTTCAATTCTACCAGAAGGTGGTTGCCCTGAATCATTTGTAGCTCTAGCATTAGGAAGAGGCAAAGAAGGCATTGAATCGGGAGTTAAACTCCTTGATAGGTTCTCTAGATTCAATCATTATATTTGAAAGATCATTAATTAGTGTCGCTAAAGATCTATCATCGCCATACTTAGTGAGAAACTACTCCTGAAAGATGTTTCAGCTGGTAATGGATCCAAAGGGCAAGGAAAAATACCAAGACCCAGCTGATCCTTGTAAAGTGTAGGGGAAAAGCCTAACGACAACATCTTCTTCTGTCACTCCTTTTAGATTAACTGATAACATGAAATTGTTAATATGTTCCTCGGCTAATGTTCCAGCATCTGGATTGAATTTTGGTAACCATTTCTCAGGATAATCAGGTAATGGATGTAATGGTGCAGGCATAGTGACTGCACCAGGACTGTTCCATGGATTCTGGGCCATCTTAGAAGTAACAACAATTGCCGATGAAATTCCAGGTGTTTGGGGAGGAATTGGTATTAAAATATTGAATAGATTGTGATGTTGAAGTTGGTGATCCCTGCTGACCAACAATATGTAATGGGGGAGTGGATGTTTGACTTTGCACTGGAGAGGATGAGATGGAGGATGATGAAGAAAAGGTCTCACTATCAGATCCTTCAATGTTCTTTTTAGCCTTTTTCCTTTTCGGTAAAGGCAACTCAGTAGGTTCAATGCCGAGTTTTCCGCTTTGAAGTCTGGTGAGAGGGTGAGGTAGATTGAATTGTGAAGTCTCACAGCCTTGAGATACTTCAGATTTCTGAGGTGATGTGGAAAAGCCTTGAAGTTTTTGGATGAGAGACTGAACTTTATGAGACTCAGGACTTAACCGTTTTGAAGAATGATGGGATTGAGCAGTGGTAGTTGATTCCTCTTCTTCTCGTTTGGATACTGGTATTTCAGAATGCAAATGGAAGGTCTGAGGTGAGGTGGAGGGAGATTTACTCTTGTTAGTGCTCAAATCTACCTTAGGCTGAAATAAGGTAAAACTCAAGGCCACATCAAACCACGCTCAGCCTCGTAGCTAGCCCTACGAGGACAAGAGAGGGCTCTCTCCAATCAATCTCGATAAAATGAGGAATAGGGTGCGAGATGACTTTTAAAATGGGAACTGATTTTAGGCTAGTAAAAAGATATTGAGAGTTTGATTTTAATTTTTGGGTTTTGTTGGAGAAATGGGAAAAACCAATATTGGGTCCGGGGATAAGGCCAGATCTTTGCAGAGTTCGAGTTGGGGCGAGGTAGACAGTAGTCTTAATGCTTTTTGATTAAGTGTATGGATGGATCAGAACGAAAAGGAGCTGGAGAGAGCAAGGAAGAACATGGATCCTCTCCAAACAGGCAAAAACATATAAAACTAAACAAATTCAAAGGCAGAGCACTGAAATCAATGGATTCAACCCCATTTACCCATTCATTTAGTTTCAGAAGCATAAGAAGGGAATGACATACATTAAAAATGAAATAACTTATAATAAACTGAGAGAAAACAACATCAAGAACTGAAAGCCACAAGAATCCCAATAGGTGCTGCAAAACCTCTTATCTTTCCTTAGCCAAAATGTGAAAAATATGTACAATAGTGTGCCAAAATCTTTCCCAAGAGTCCAACCTGTAGAATGTCTCAAAAATTACATCATATAGACCTCCTAACCCCTTCCCACACCACTAGGGGTTGAGCTCCTCCTTCTAGGAGCAGTTTGAACTAATTATACTCGTGGAACTAAAATCTAGGCATCCAAAACAACTTGCCTCTAAAAGAAGGGAAACTGATCCATTCATTAAATTTTTACTATTTTTTTTAATGAATCATCTAGAATAGGTAAATAAGTGCCAAAGTTACATCATGTACATCAAATTATATCAAGCTGGGTCAAAAATCACATCAAGAGGTGAAACTGGTCATAACTGGCCGAAATTCTGAGCTGGAAGGTGAAAATTTGACCAAAAATCTCTATGTGCCGTGCCCCTGAGCTCTATGCGTCGTGCACCTTTTAGCCTACTTTTGGGGCACTTCCCGACATCAAAATCAAGCTCACAATAGCTGGTTGGAAAGCCCTGGATGTCTGCTATCTAGCCCAAGTGGAATTTCCCAATTTGGAGCTCATTTGCCCCTTCAAAATGTCATTCTCCAAAAGTACTTCCTGCTGGAGCAAAAGGTGGCAACAAGGTGGTTTTCATGGTGTTTTTGGGCCTTTTGATCATCCAGAACTTGATGAAATGCTTCGGAAATACTTGAGCATGCATAACTTACCATGCAAAACCCAAAAATATAATTTTTTCCTTCAGCAAGTGTCCTAATCAAAAGCGAGCGCGTTGACGCGCTACGCGTTGAGCTGAAAAACCTGTTTTTAAGCCAAAATTTTTCAAAATGACAAAAATTTCTCCGAAATTGCTCAAATTCGGAGCGAAGACCCTCCATCATGTATTATGTCCAGCCAATGAAGCCTTGGCCAAAATCTGGAGTGGATCAGGCTTTTTCCACCGTTTTAGTGCTCTGCTCAACCTCCTCTTTAGAATATTCATTTTTGCTTTGCAGACATGCATACGAGCCCAATAATGATTTTTCATATGACGAAGCATGTCTTTGTCTCTATTGGCCTTTGCCAACAATTTCTCCAGATGAGTGTTAACATGTATGAGCATAGACCCTCGATCAGCCGGTGTCATATCACCAGGTCTCTTTCGGGCCAATTCTCGATCCTCACGGATTTGCCGCAGCTCATAAAGTGTATGTTCATCCTCTAGCTGTTTGTTATGCTGCTCCAGGTAGTTTATCACCCACTGAGCCATCAACAATTTCTTTCTCAGCGAGTCATTCTCAGCTTTTTGCTCCTGGATGATCTCCTTTAGCTCCGAGCTAGGAGAGCTCGCATCAACATCAATGATCGTGAAATCAGTGTCCCGGCCTCCTGAAGGACCCTCATCATGCATAGGCCTCTTTCCCTTGTCCTGGATCTGTACCTGTGTTGAAGAAAAAGGCGATACCCCTTCCACATCATGTGGAGATAATACTCGCTTTGCCGATGGAGTCAACGAGACCCCTTCCACCCCGGGTGGAGATAGTACTCATCGTGTAGATGTAAATAATGCCCTGTGGCCTCACTGGTATGTCACATACAATGGAGCACTTATATGCTCGGTCTCAAGAATGTCAGGCTGGTGTGAAGACTCTCCCTGACATGCTGACCAGCTTTGCCACTTTTGTGAGACCTCCGTGGCACATTACCCTCAGCTATAGAATCACTGTCATACTCCTGCTCATAAACTGAATCCGTCTCCGACATGGCTTTGAAAACAAGATGCCTATAATACATATGCTGATATAGGTATAGTGAAGGCAAAAATTTCAGTGTATGCTTAACTTCTCAAATGTGTCACATGTGTATCAAAGTATCATAGGAAAGCCACAATGAAAGTAGTTTTGTCACTTGAGTTTACAATGGCCATAACAATGACAACAGAGAAGTAATGGCACAGAGAGAGCGTGAGGTTGAGGTTAAAAATGAGGATAGACAACACTAAAAATAGATGACATCAATAGCACAAATTTGCAAAACCCCCACACAGTCCCTAATATATATTTTTTTAAAACCCTAGGAAGTGAATTTGGAAATAAACATAGGGTTTACAATATTTATCTTAAACATTTGTTTCTCCATATTCAAAACACTATAATCATGCGCAAAACTCACTGAACAAATGTAAAGAACCTACTTGCAAGTTGATGGAGGTAATTTGGCACGAATCTGGATGAAGGAGTAAAAATTTCTTGGTTTTGAGTTATATGCGCCGCGCGCTTACCCAGTGCGTAGCGCGCTCCCTATGCGTCGCACACATGCAAATTTATACTGGCCAGTGGAGCCCAGTGCGTCGCGCGCACCCAATGCATCGCGCGCCTTCTGTATGGGTCGCGCGCACCCTCAAGCCTGTCAATCAACCCTTCAAACGCGTCTGTTGCCCTCCACTTCACAAATTCGACTTTTGCCTTGAGAAATGGTGGAAATGGATGATCTTCCATGATTTATATGTGAAGAAAATATCTCACCAAATCAGATTTGATTTTAAATTGCTCCATAACCCACTTTCATAATGTTTGGCATTTTGACATTTAGTCATTTGATACAATGCTTTTCTTTGGCTTTATCATGCTTTTCTGAATCTTGGAATAATGAAATGTCTTGATTTTTGCAAAGATTTTGGCATTTTGGCTTTGGAAAAGATCAGAGGCTTGATGTGAAATTTCTTATGGTGGAACAAATACATTTATTACAAGAAATTGAAGTTTGACAATTTCTAGTTCCAAAACAGAGTTTTGGACTAGAAATGTCTTCAAATGTTTTTTGATAACAAACGTAAAATAGAAATATTTTGAAGCCAATCTCATGACCCGTGGGCCTTTATTACATGTATGCAAAGGAGTGAAAACCCTAGACTCTAGGACTAAAGACTCTTTTTAACGAAACTAATCATTTATGACCATGAATGCAATGACCGTGAACTTCAGTGATTTTTGAAGATTTTAATTAACCTTGCAGGTAAAAGCATGAGGAAAGACAAGACAACCAGACCCCCTCGTCAGTGAATGGCATGCCCTTAGCGAAATGCAACAAAGTGGAACGAGCGAGACGCCTAAGAATGATATGCAAAAAGCGAACTGATCTCTGACGGAGGGCTGTAAGGACCGACTCTAACATTGGCTCCAATGGGGATGGCAGCTGCCGCTTCTTGGAGGTGCCAAGAACTGCAGATCTTTGGGAGAGCAGACAGTGCCTCCATCCATTGGGCTATGGAGTCATTATTTCAACAGACAACACGACACTTCCGACTCATTAGTGGACTGAAACTTGAGTGAAATGATTGAAAAACTAACTTAGCAAAGTTCAAACTAAAACTGTAATGAAACTAGAGCAAAATTCTGCCTTTTGGCTGCTTATTTATTTGCAAAATCTACCCTACTTGGCTGCAAAAAAAATAGATCAGGTAATACTGTAATTCCAGATTAACCATTCAAGTAAATCTGAGAAGAATGCTACTTGAGAGTGCTTCGACCAGATCACAGATGCAATTGCTGGTAGCCCTACATGCACATAATGAGTCTGATCATGTAAAAGACAGTTTGATTTGTCAGTCAAACTGAAAAAAATTTCCATGTATGTTGCAATATGATCAGAAAAGCCAGACTCTGTTTGCTGCCCCAACTCCGCAATACATACTTCCAGCTGCACACTGTCAATGCAAACATCTATAGGTAGCGATATTATTTCTTGTTTTGAAGGAGGAAGAGTTTCCAAGAACTTGTTGGGATCTCGAAAATCATATGACTGGATTTGCTCATTCAAATACTGAATCTCATTCTCAAGTTTTTCAACAACTAATTCGCAGAAACCAGTTTTAGCTTCAAGAGGGAACTTTGGGGATTTCAAACATTGAAACATAGCAATGAAAAATCCTTCATCAAATTCAAATTTCCTTAACTGATCTCTAACTTCTTTTACAGCTTCACACAGTGCAGGGTTTGCCACATACCCTACCATTGCATGAATGGATCAGCGAGCACTAGAATGTTTGGATCGAGTTGGAGTCGCCAGGTGAATGTTTCAGCCTTCATATGTGTCTGACCGCTGTCCACCATCAGCATCAGATCTGAACTTTGTTATCCTTTACCGGGGAGGAGTACCCCAGTATGGTCGCCACTATGTTAGTGCTCAAATCTACCTTAGGCTGAAATAAGGTAAAACTCAAGGCCACATCAAACCACGCTCAACCTCGTAGCTAGCCCTACGAGGACAGGAGAGGGCTCTCTCCAGTCAATCTCGATAAAACGAGGAATAGGGTGCGAGATGAATTTTAAAATGGGAACTGATTTTAGGCTAGTAAAAAGATATGAGAGTTTGATTTTAATTTTTGGGTTTTGTTGGAGAAATGGGAAAAACTAATTTTGGGTCCGGGGATAAGGCCAGATCTTTGCAGAGTTTGAGTTGGGGCGAGGTAGGCAGTAGTATTAATGCTTTTTGATTAAGTGTATGGATGGATCAGAACGAAAAGGAGTTGGAGAGAGCAAGGAAGAACATGGATCCTCTCCAAACAGGCGAAAACATATAAAACTAAACAAAATCAAAGGCAGAGCACTGAAATCAATGGATTCAACCTCATTTACTCATTCATTTAGTTTCAGAAGCATAAGAAGGGAATGGAATACATTAAACATGAAAGAAATTACAATAAACTGAGAGAAAACAACATCAAGAACTGAAAGCCACAAGAATCCCAACAGGTGCTGCAAAACCTATGATCTTTCCTTAGCCAAAATATGAAAAATATGTACAATAGTGTGCCAAAATCTTTCCCAAGAGTCCAACCTATAGAATGTCTCAAAAATTACATCATATAGACCTCCTAACCCCTTCCCACACCTCTAGGGGTCGAGCTCCTCCTTCTAGGAGCAGTTTGAACTAATTCTAATCATGGAACTAAAATCTAGGCATCCAAAACAACTTGCCTCTAAAAGAAGGGAAACTGATCCATTCATTAAATTTTTACTATTTTTTTAATGAAACATCTAGAATAGGTAAATAAGTGCCAAAGTTACATCATGTACATCAAATTATATCAATATGGGTCAAAAATCACATCAAGAGGTGAAACTGGTCATAACTGGCCGAAATTCTGAGCTGGAAGGTGAAAATTTGACCACAAATCTATGCGCCGCGCCCCTGAGCTCTATGCATCACGCGCCTTTCAGCCTACTTTTGGGTTACTTCCCGACATCACAATCAAGCTCACAATAGCTGGTTGGAAAGCCCTGGATTTTTGCTATCCAGCCCAAGTGGAATTTCCCAATTTGGAGCTCATTTGCCCCTTCAAAATGTCATTCTCCCAGAAGTACTTCCTACTGGAGCAAAAGGTGGTAGCAAGGTGGTTTTCATGGTGTTTTTGGACCTTTTGATCATCCAGAACTTGATGAAATGCTTTGAAAATACTTGAGAATGCATAACTTACCATGACAAACCCAAAAATATAAAGTTTTCCTTCAGCAAGTGTCCCAATCAAAAGCGATCACGTCGACGCGCTACACGTTGAGCTGAAAAACCTGTTTTTAAGCCAAAACTTTTCAAAATGACAAAAAATTCTCCAAAATTGCTCAAATTCGGAGCGAAGACCCTCCATCATGTATTATGTCCAGCCAATGAAGCCTCAGCCAAAATCTAGAGTGGATCAGGCATTTTCCGCCGTTTTAGTGCTCTGCTCAACCTCCTCTTTAGAATCTTCATTTTTGCTTTGCAGACATGCATACGAGCCCAATAATGATTTTTCATATGACGAAGCATGTCTTTGTCTCTCTTGGCCTTTTCCAACAATTTCTCCAGATGAGTGTTAACATGTATGAGCATAGACTCTCGATCAGCCGGTATCATATCACCAGGTGTCTTTCAGACCAATTCTCGATCCTCACGGATTTGCCGCAGTTCATAAAGTGTATGTTCATCCTCTAGCTGTTTGTTACGCTTCTCCAGGTAGTTTATCACCCACTGAGCCATCTGCAATTTCTTTCTTAGCGAGTCATTCTCAGCTTTTTTCTCCTGGATGATCTCCTTTAGCTCCGAGCTAGGAGAGCTCGCATCAACATCAATGATCGTGAAATCAGTGTCCCAGCCTCCTGAAGGACCCTCATCATGCATAGGCCTCTTTCCCTTGTCCTGGATCTGTACCTGTGTTGAAGAAGAAGGCGAGACCCATTCCACATCATGTGGAGATAATACTCGCTCTGCTGATGGAGTCAATGAGACCCCTTCCACCCCGGGTGGAGATAGTACTCGTCGTGTAGATGCAAATAAGGCCCTGTGGCCTCGCTGGTATGTTACATACAATGGAGCACTTATATGCTCGGTCTCAAGAATTTCAGGCTGGCGTGAAGGCTCTCCCTGACATGCTGACCAGCTTTGCCACTTTTGTGAGACCTCCGTGGCACATTACCCTCAGCTATAGAATCACTGTCATACTTCTGCTCATAAACTGAATCCGTCTCTGACATGGCTTTGAAAACAAGATGTCTGCAATATGTATGCTGATATAGGTATAGTGAAGGGAAAAATTTCAGTGTATGCTTGACTTCTCAAATGTGTCACATGTGTATCAAAGTATCATAGGAAAGCCACAATGAAAGTAGTTTTGTCACTTGAGTTTACAATGGCCATAACAATGACAACAGAGAAGTAATGGCACAGAGAGAGCGTGAGGCTGAGGTTAGAAATGAGGATAGACAACACTGAAAATAGATGACATCAATAGCACAAATTTGCGAAACCCCCAAACAGTCCCTAATATATATATTTTTTAAAACACTAGGAAGTGAATTTGGCAATAAACATAGGGTTTACAATCTTTATCTTAAACATTTGTTTCTCCATATTCAAAACACTATGATCATGCCCAAAATTCACTGAAAAAATGTAAAGAACCTACTTGCAAGTTGATGGAGGTAATTTGGCATGAATCTGGACGAAGGAGTAATTTTTTTTTGGTTTTGAGTTATATGCACCGCGCGCTTACCCAGTGTGTAGCGCGCTCCCTATGCATCGCGCTCATGCAAATTTATACTGGCTAGTGGAGCCCAGTGCGCCGCGCGCACCCAATGCGTCGCGCGCACCCTCAAGCCTGTCAATCAACCCTTCAAACGCGTCTGCTGCCCTCCACTTCACAAATTCGACTTTTGCCTTGAGAAATGGTGGAAATGGATGATCTTCCATGATTTATATGTGAAGAAAATATCTCACCAAATCAGATTTGATTTTAAATTGCTCCATAACCCACTTTCATAATGTTTGGCATTTTGACATTTAGTCATTTAATACAATGCTTTTCTTTGGCTTTATCATGCTTTTCTGAATCTTGGACTAATGAAATGTCTTGATTTTTGTAGAGATTTTGGCATTTTGGCTTTGGCAAAGATCAGAGGCTTGCTGTGAAATTTCTTATGGTGGAACAAATACATTTATTACAAGAAATTGAAGTTTGACAATTTCTAGTTCCAAAACAGAGTTTTGGACTAGAAATGTCTTCAAATGTTTTTTGATAACAAACGTGAAATAGAAATCTTTTGAAGCCAATCTCTTGACCTACGGGCCTTTATTACATGTATGCAAAGGAGTGAAAACCCTAGACTCTAGGACTAAAGACTCTTTTTAACGAAACTAATCATTTATGACCATGAATGCAATGACCGTGAACTTCAGTGATTTTTGAGGATTTTAATTAACCCTGCAGGTACAAGCATGAGGAAAGACAAGACAACCAGACCCCCTCGTCAGTGAATGGCATGCCCCTAGCGAAATGCAACAAAGTGGAACAAGCGAGACACCTAAGAATGATATGCAAAAAGCGAACTGATCTCTGACGAAGGGCTGTAAGGACCGACTCTAACAACTCTGAGAATGGTCTATAGATTTTGATTTACTCGCCATTCATAGTTCATGCCCTCCTTCTAGTGCCAAAAATGTTGATGCCTCGAAAATCGTTGTAACAACATCGGGGAAAACCACCCGGTCCGGACCTTAATGCAGCTCCTTTTCCGTTTGGGATGGTGGCTCCGACTGGAGATAATGGGACTAATTTCCCAATGATGAATAAAAAGGGGATGGATGAGTGACTGGTTTTCTAATAAGTGATAATGGATGGATGACTTAATCTAAAAAGCGAAAGTACAAATAACTATTCTATCCCGGGAAATTTCTATTCTTAAGTGCAACGTTTGATAATCTGTGTTCATAAATAAGCATATAGATGACTCTATTTGATAAACATAGACATTCATTCATATAATAATTTCTTTGTTCAAATAGTTGAACAAAGTAATTAATAAAAATTGTTACACTGTTCTCTTTATTTATTACTGATACATGTATGAATAAAAGAAAAGCATCCTGTAAACATCCAATAGTGGAAAATATAAAGAATGTTGTTGAAACACATGCATATATTCAATAATAGCAAGAGTAATCAAATAACAATTCACATAAAAAGAATGAATTCAGAACATAGATAGTAGTACCATATGTGCTGCAAATCATTCCCAATATCAATTGCAATTCAAATTCCTTCTTTCAACTCAGAGATACTTTTAAATAAAGGCAGTAGTGCACATCCACATAAAAGCTTCATTGTCAAAAATTGGAATAATTGGCCCAGTCTTTATAAAACAATATACCCGAAGTACAGTAGTGCAACTTCAGGTTTGAGTATTATACAAAAACTGAGGACCCCTTCTAAATGCATGAAAGGGTCTATAAATACTTAATTAAACTAACTAACTAGAAAAATAAAATGCTATTTAATTGGTACAACTTGATCTTGAATATCTTCTCCACAGCAATTTGGTAGTCGGCAACATGATTCATCACTCTGGCTATTTTCCCTTTGATCTGAGTTGGCATATCGCCAACATCGGTTCCACTTCTTGAGGGCGGCTGAGACAAGAATGGAGCTGAGCCGAGTATGTGGCATCGTGTATATCGCAAATGATACACCCGATTGCATCTGTTAGACACTTGAGGGCAGCTCTCTGGCTATATGGTTTTACTAGGAACAACCAATAGTTTCCCAAGTTAAACTTTGAATTCCTGCAATTAACCTTCCATCCTTTTCCAGCTCGTGATAACATGATTGCTCCAATGTTTTAGCCGATAGCAATTTACCTGGTGTACATTGCGAAATCATATTAGATAAGTAGAGAGTATTGTTAATTAATTCAATCAAATTACTTGTGGATAATTTGCATCTAGAAACTTCTCTCTCCGCCTTCGTCAACTGGGACTGCCATTCCAAGAATAGGATTTCTTTATGTGATTCTAGGATTTTAGGAAAATTTGCTTCCTTTCCCTCACTGGTGTCTTGCCAAGTAAGAAAATCTGTTAAGGTCTCATCGGCCTGCTCTAAGTCCTGTCTAGCATCGACTGATTTATCGATTATTGATGCTGTGATATCACAAAGGGGCTCAACTTGAGAAATTTTATGACACAATAGTCTTATTTGTGTTACCAGTGCCTTATTAATCTGTAGCGCTTCTGTTCTAAAATCGACAGGATGCAGAAGACACTTGAAGTTCTCTATTTGCAGTGATAGTTGAGCAATTTGCTCATCTTTCGTTTTCACCATTAGTTCATTCATCGTCTTCAATTTTTCCAATGCTTCTGATAATTCTTTCTGCCTTTGAATCGCGCTTGAATCTACCCTCTGTCTTTCTTCAAATAGTTGCTTATTCAGTTGATTATTTAACTGCTGCTGTGTTGACAATTGCTGTTCTAATTGTTCAACTTTCTGTTGTGCCTCCGACAACTGTGTTTGTAACAAAATGATTGCCTGGTCTTTTTCTTATAGCAAATTACTCACTTCCTATGTCTTGTCCATGGTGGCCGCCGAATAGGCTCCGGCATACTGGGACAACTTTGTTAGGTCATCGGAAGGATCAAACTCCTCTTTCCAAACTACGTTGGCTGTCTCTGTTTGTTCTGGGAACAAGGAAGGTTGATCAATCCTTCTCCTTTTAGCTAGTGTTTGAACCTGAAATAATGACTCCGCCGAAGAAAATAGGTCATCAAACTCGTCTTCTTTATGTTCAAACTTAGTGAGTTTTGCCTGTTAAAGTACATTATAGATGATTTTTCTTGTGTCAAATCGCCTATTAGGAAGGGTGGCGAGATTCAATATATTTGTCTTTTCTGCTTCTTTCTCTACATGCTTATAGTCATGCAGAGTGTAAACACCACACCTTAGAGGAAAAGGAGGCCAAACTTGCTTCTTTGAATTCCTCAGAGTCTTGGTTGCTCCTGCGGACGTAATCTAATATGCTATTTCTCTAGCCAATAGTTTGTCGGGTATGTACAAGGGAAGAACATGAGGCCTAGCAAGGCTGCCGAAAACTCTTATATATGTAAATTTATCCTCTCCGAACCAGTTTCCTAGGGCGCTTAAATCAATCTCTGCTTGTGAGGAAATCTTCGGAGCAGGCTTGTCAAAAATTGCATAGTAAATGGGTAACATAAATCCATTAAAAACTTGATACAGGTGGACTTTATAATGGGCTTTCCACAACTTCTGGTGATAGATATGAATCGGCATGGGGTCTTGTGGAGTCCATCTCCACCCCAGCACAGAAAATTCAGAGTTAAAACAAAGAGTATCTAAGATGTAGGCACTATAATAAAATGGAGGAATAGACCTATCAGTAATGCGAGTTTTATTTCTAAACTCAAGAATAGCAGTTGCTAACTTATCAGATAATATATTTCCCCAATCCATTATTTCGCTATTGACTGCTGCTTCCATTAAAGGAACCATATCTATTGAGAATTTTGAGGAATAATGCAATCCCCAAATCATACACATCATCGCCCTAGCGTAACAATAAGGAGAACATAATGAATTGACAGAGTACTTACCCGAGGACTCATGCTTGTGTCTTGCGGGGTTCTGTCTCCATTCCCGAATAGGTGCTGATTCAGTTTCATTTTCATCTCTGAACTTCTCCAGAAATGCTTTGTTATACTTCTTCTGTGGTTCAGGAAAATGGTACATTTGTCTCAAATCATTGGGTTGAAACGAACCGAAGACTCTCCCGTCTATTGTGCAAAATGTTCTATTTATAACAGGGATTTCCTCAACTGCCCACCTCACTACATCTGTATATGGAAGAATTTTCTCTCGAGCCGCTATTCGGTGTAAGTAGGAATCGGCTAAATCCTTTAGGGTAGCCTCGGACTTTCGGTTTGAACCTGCTGTAGCTTGTACTGATACCGCTTCAGGCTCTTCGGCTTCAACTAGATTATAGATTCTTTGCCAGCTAGTATTGCCGAGGCCAAGACAGGTAGTGTCTGAGATCAATCCTTTTTTACTTGGTCCCAGATCGGCGGTAGATTGTCCAGTCACTGTGGGAGCTGAAGCTGCTCCAAATATTTTGGATTTCTTCCCCATTTGGCCTAAATTTGCTGCTTCGGAGATAAAAATGAATGTAATGCAGAGAATAGGTGGTGCGAACCAAGTATGAAAGAGTTCTATCAATCAATGAATAATGAAGGATTAAAATAATACTGCCGCGGATACAATCTCTAAAGAGATTTTGGCATAATTGCTCCACTAATTGGCCATTTAATCCTGTCAATCGTTTAAATGATCATCATGTCGTTTATTCACTGAATAATTCATTTAAGCGTGGCTTTGATTTTTTGGCGGTTAATCACAAGTGAATTGCTATCGGGAATAGAAAGGCTTTTAATAATAATCTAACATAATATACTCAAGCCTTTTCAATATTTTTTGAAATTCGCGCTTAGCTTTATCGCAGTCGGAAATCAGAGGAATGCTCGAGTAGTTACATTTGTGTCATTGCAAAATCCCCGATCGCCGATAGCGATAAAGCTAATTCGCATCGGGAGTTTTAGAAGGTTGACTTTTGTTGTTGTATGCTATATTCCCTGATCGCCGATAGCGATATCGCATCGAAGCAAACAGAGAGGGCCTTTTGTTACAATCGCTTATCTTTCCCGATATCCGATAGTTATTCACTTGTCAGATCGGAGCAAACCAATTGTTCTTTTTGTTATGCATCCTTTGTTATTGCGATATGCGATCTTGCGATCGCTTTATCGCAAAAATAAAGAATATTAATTTATTTTTATAAGACCGATTTATGTTCATTCAAAAGGTTTATTATGTATTGTTTCTTTCGGACCTTTTGAGAAATGATGAGTTGATACCAATTTTATCCATAAATCTAAAAGGGACCCATTTCATATTATAATTGAAGGCAAAATTTTATGAAATGGGGGGTTTTTGTACAACACAACACTAGGTAATGTAACAACAACTAGGAAATGGAACAACAACTAGAAAATGTAACATCAACCAACTATTATGAACAACAACACCTTAATTGTCAGAAATAAGTGCAACAATCGTATCCTACAGAAATCAGGTAGCAATCTTTATTCTAAGGATAAATCAGACAACACATGGAAATAGAATGACAACTGATTAGCAATGAAACATAGAATAATACTCAGAGCCAAATGCAAGTGCACGATAACCCAAGCTAAATAACACACACAACATGCCTTAGGAAGAGCAGTAATTTGATTTCGATACCACCAATATCAATCTAGTTATCAGGAATAACAATTGTAATTCATAATGGAACAACAATGTCAGTTGAACCACAATCGCAATCAAATGTAAACCATAGATGAATACAACGATATGAATGTTACAACACAGTCACAACAATAGTATTTTGTAAAGACCAACAATATCGTATCAAAAATTAAAGGAACAACGATGCATTGCAGAGTCAATATGATGTTTCTGTCTCAGAGAATGATATTACTCAGTCTAACATAAATAAAATATAATAGAGTTGTGATGTAAAATAACAAAACATATCAGATTACCGGACAAAGCTGATAAAGAAAACCACGCTCAAACCAAAGGTAATAGTACAGGAGCAAGTGTTCCACCCAGGCCGGGCCCTTAGCCTCCAGGGACACACCGTTTGAGATTATTCCAGAATCAAAGATGAAACAACAACCCGGTTTATATTAACGCATTAAAACAAAATTACAGCGGATCACTTCTCAACGAGAGTCGATGATCAAAGTCTCGAATTCAGAGAAAAGGTACATCGAAAAATGACAGTCCATCCCCCCGAGCTAGCAGTGCTGCCCCTTTTTATAACAGTTAAGGCAGAGATATTGATGATGCAAAAATAGTTAAAGCAATGATCCCTCAGGATCAAAGGATCCTGAGGGATTCACAAATCTGTTAATTCCCAATTATCCCTTTTCTTTCTTGCGTCGAGTCGATATCTCCATTTCCTTTCCCTGGCTGATATGCTTTAATTTAGAACGCCTTGTTTGCATGTGGCTCCCCGCCAAAGGGACAACAGTTAACTTGGCCCTGTCTTTTTCTTTGGAATGGCAATATTTCATTTTTCCTTTTTCCCGCATAAGAAATGGAAATTATCAGTGTTTCCGTGTTGCATAGAAATCCTGCAGATTTTGTTATGATTTCTTATTATCTACCTAGTTCAGGATGCAAAGAGGCTGTAAGTTTTAATGAAAAGATTCCAAAATAATCAACAAAAACATACCTTCTTTAGTACTCTACATTTGGTACAGAAGGTAGTTTTGAGTCAATCAGGTTCCGCTACTAAGACCTGATTATATCCTTAAAACCCGTCAAGTGAGGAAAAAATTTGTTCCCCAGATATTGTTTGCAAAATTTTCTCCATAGATGGCACGGGGTTATTGTCTTTGTCTGAGTCACGGTTCAAGTTCCGAAAATCAACACACAAGTAGATTTCTCCAGACTTCTTAGTACAGGAACAAGGTTTGGGACCCATGTGGAATGACAAACTTTGTATATGATCTGTGCATCTAACAACTTGGTGAGCTCTTTCTATATTAGGGGTTCAATTGACAGATGTAGTTTCCTCAACTTCTGTTGATATGGCTTGACCCCTTCTTTCAATAGAATGGTATGTTGGATTATTCGCATGTCATAAGTTTTTAGATCATCATATGTCCACGCGAACACATCTAGGTACTGTTTGAACAAGTGGACAAAGGCTTGCCACTCTTGCTACGTGAAACACGTACCGATATTGACGAACTTCGGATCTTGTTTTGTTCCCAAGTTAATCACTTCACGCATCATGGTAGAGCTTTGAATTTTGCTATTCCCGGGCCCCTGAAAGTAGTCCTACAAGTCATAAAGATTTTCCAAAGATACTACATCTTTGCGGATGAGGTTTCCTTTCTTATCACCAACCTCAGCTTGTAGAGACTGCTCTTGATCGTCTTTATCAATCGCCGCATCCTTGAAGATATTAGCGTTGGCCATGAAATGTAGTATATGTTGGTCATCGTCAAACACGCGTAAATTATTTATGTTATCCGGGATAGAACGCCTATACGAAATTTCAACAGTAAATCTATCCCCAAGTGGTGACATTACATGTTCTTGGTACAATAGTGATATTAAGTGCTTGGAAGTTAGAGATTAGTTTCCATACCTCTTGCTGGTAACTTTTGAGATGAGGTGATAAATAGTGTATGGTGTTATATACCTTCCATACCACTATTTCTGAATCACGTACCACTTTGAGTGTGACCACGCTGAAGCTAATGGATTTTTGCAAGCCCAATATGAGTGCTTCATATTCAACAATGTTTTTTGTGCACTCAAACTCTAAGCAGCTTGAAATCAAATTTTTCCTATTTTTTGGGTCAATCAAGACACACCCAACTCCAGAGCCATCCTGTGTCTTTGATCTATCGATTTACATTGTTCACAAATTGTCTATAGATAAACCGTTCGACGTGCTTGTACTACTGCTACTACTATCGCTAGAGCTACTACTACTAATGTTACAATGCAATGTACATGTTTCATTTCCATCAGTTGGGTAGGGAAGGAAACCTAACTGCGTGTCTGGTGGGGTCAGAGCTGGCTGTGTGGGATAACACCCTAGCGTTGTTTCCAAGAGGTAGTTGCCGAACATGAGCTCTGCGAAGGCCAACGGTTCATTCTCGCCATTGATGGGAGTGACATTGTTCCTCATGTATCTCTCGGATAACATCCGAATTTGATTGCTTTTTCCCTTGTATGGAAGCCACAAGTGTGACCATTCTATAGCAAAGTATCCATTCAGCTTGCTAGACCAATCTCTGCTGAGTAGTAGGGCATACACTTTTGATATATCCACAACAACAATGTTTATGCACTGGTGAACTCGGCTGTCATGAGATATTCGGATGATCACATCCCGAAGTTCACCGATGGCTGGTACGGATGTCTGATCAAGTTGGATGATCTGCGTGGATGTCTTTCCCCATTGCACATTGATCTTTTTAGTAATGGAGAGCGGCATGATGTTGGCTATCGCATCAGAACCAACCAAACAGTTGTGAACATTATAGTTAAATATTTCAAATGAAATCAGGAAGGGAGGGCAAACAAAGTTTTCTTCTTCCATCTGGAGTGTGTTTAGCACAATTGAGAGTTATACGAGAGGTGTGCTTGCTCCCTTGCTGGTAGAGGTTGCACTGTCTGTAGATGTTTGCCCAGTGCGCGCAGCAGGATGTCCCGCTGACTCTGAATCTTAGCCAACTCAAAAAAAATGATGTTTGCACGAGTTTTCTTCATGTCTTCCATAATGTTGTAATCGAGAGCGGGCATACTCACTAAGATGTCCGGGGTGAGACTGGTGTTCGTGTTGTCCAGTGGAGTGTTATGTTGTTTGTTGCTCATGGACGTACTCTTGTCTGCCATTCTCTTCCCATGTTTGCTTTGTGTTTTCTGCTTTTGGATGAATGGTGGATCAACCTTCTTCAATAGTTCGAGCCTTTGTTGCATCTCCCCAAGTGTAGGGGGAGTCCCCTGACTTATGAGATTATAAAAACCATTTTTATTTTGGGGTTGCTTCTCGGTGTTTGTCTTCTGTGTTGCTTGCGAGCACCGATACATGTTGACCACCTGCCCAGTGCTTGATGTATCGTCAGGTACAACATCTTCGTCATCATCCGTGTCTCCCGATTGTCCCTGCGTACTACTCATCATGTTTGGCATGTGGTCGCATATTGAGCCCGCAACTCGTTTCCACTTCGAACAAGACCCTTCTGGGTGCTTATCTTCACGAAATGAGAAAAATTCGTTGTTCACGCACTGTTCGACCTGGAACATTGAGCTGGAGCTCTGTGCAGTTTGAGTCGAGAAGTGATTGTTGCCTGATGACATGCTTCCTTGTCTTTGTCTGGGCAGCTGATTTCTCGCAAATGTGTCAAATTTTCATTGTTTAAGCTCAGACACTTCTGTTGCCAAGTTCTTGACAAGACGAGTAAGGGTTTCAATATCCCTTGTTTCCTTGTCTTCACCCTTGCTTGTTGCAACCTAGAGCTTCCTATTTGCATCTCTGGAGTCCTTCGCTGGTTCATCATCCTTGATAACTCTAATTGTGCTCATGTCCTTCTCTATAAAGATTGCCTCTTCACAATTTTCTAATAATGTTGGTTTCATAACTCGCTTGACGAACTGCGAAATGTTGGTTGGCAATGCAAACGTGTAGTAGTCGACACTGATGGAGTCATGAGGTTTTGTGTCCACTACAAACTTGTTCAATATGCACATAAACCTCTAATTGAAATCTTTTACCTTTTCTTTACCCTCCATATTCAGGCTTCCCAACTCTTTGAGCAACATGGCTAGGGTCTTGTCATTAGTAAAATTTTCTAGAAACATGCATTTGAACATACCCCAGTTATGGATGGAGTTTACAGTAAGGTTGTGATACCATACTGTTGCGCAACCATCCATGGTACATTGGAACAGTCTACATGCAACATCGTCGTACTGTACCTTGAGTGTCTGCAACTGTAGGTAGAAGTTGTCCAAGTGATCTTCTGCCTTCACTGTGCTGTTAAGATCAAAATTTGTGAGCATTCTCTTCGACTACTTTGGCATCCTATGAAAAGCACCCAGGAGAGCCAATGGTCCCTGAGTCATCCGTTCCAAGTTTTGGCTAGCCATGTCTTCTTCTTCTTCATCCTCCTCCTCTTCTTCAAAACCTAACGATTTTGGCTCTGAGTCTGTTGGTTCTTCTCCACCCCCACCTCCTCTGCTACCTTCCCCTCCACCCCTTGTACCATAATCTGATCCTAAGATCTCAAGGGTGTCTCATTTTCCCTGTTGGAAGACTGGAGGTTCCTCTATGTTCTCAACAGATTCTGCCAGACCTTCGAGCATGGCAAGAACTTCTTCTTCCATTGAAGATACAACAACTCCTGTGGGAGTGGTTTTCGACTTTCTTTATGCATATGGAAGATGTTGTATTCTTGGGATCAATATGACTACTTTCGCGAGCTGACGAATGATGGGATGGAAAGAGTGGAGGTGCTGATACAAAATTTTGCGTTCACGTATGGGAGGTGAGGAGTAACCAACTTCAGAGTCATGCGTAGGTGAGAGGGAGTCCGAGTTACTGCCTTGACCAGATGATTGATGAGTGGGGGTGAGAGGAAATTCAACCATAAACAACTGGCAACCCTCCTTCTAGTGCCAGAAATGTTGACAGTGTTGGACCTGCCAACATTTAGGGGATCTTCTCGGTATGATGTCCCAACTAGACCTCACATCATTTGGTGTAGGAGTCCCATCTGATATGATGGTCCGGTTGCCATTATCTTAAAGGTTTTGATTAGCTCTTGCTTGTCAGCACATGAGACTGGTCTGCATTGTCTTCAAACATCGAGGTTCGTGTGCCTGGTGAGTGATAGTGTTACTTGTGTCAAGGTTCTTTCATTGTAGAGGGAGAGGGTGGAAGTGAGTCTCCATTCAAAAGGGAAGAGTCCCAATTCTCTCATAGACACACAACACAACGAGACATCCGCAACTTCTGGCAGAGTAGTCCACACAGATGTGGTAGTCACAACCACACAAGAAGTGATAGTACGTACAACACTCAACATAGTAGTCTGCACGAGTGCGACAGTTGTTATAACAAGTTTATGTGAAAGATTCCGTTTGATATCCAGTGAGGTAGCCGACACGAGCAAGACAACGTTAACAACTTATACAACAAATTTTCATAAACATATGTATTAGAGCAACCAAAATAGTTCAATTGTTTTAACACATGTTAAAGCAACATGCATTACAAGTGTTCCAAGATTAGTCTTACAAATAATTACAATATAAGTGTGAAACGTGCTGGCTTGTTACCAGGCTTCTGAATTAAGCTAAAGTTCCACGACACAATGGTACACCATACATCACTAATCCTGTAAGTGGGGCATTGGAGCCACTGCTCACTGCTCAAAGAAAAGACTACAGACTCTCAAGGTTATGTGGGAGGAGCCAAGGTGAAAAAGTCCTTTGCATGTACAAATGAGGGGTATTTATAACCAAGGGTAAATTGGCCCCTGTGATTGTTCGACTTCCCTCATGATTGTTTGAATGATTGATCTCTTCAACTTTACATGACTCTTCATATTACATGTGGGTCTCTTGGACTTCCACGTTACATTACTTTGATTTACAACAATATGGCCCACAGTAGTGATGTGGTCGAGATGACTCATGACACGAATCAACACGACAGTGCTGGTATGTTCATGTTTCTGCTGGTGTCCATGTCGAGCTGCGGTGCTGTTGAGAGATGGATGCGCTCTTGGTGTATCATAGCTTCGCCTCCGCATGGAAAGGTGTGCAAAGTCTTTGATGGTCTTAGTGTTCGCTTGATGTCGCATGTGCACATCGCTCCTTCACTTGTACTTTGGAGTGCTCCAGATGTCCGTTCGTTCATGAAAAAATCTCCTTGCATGCATTCTGTGTTCATCCATTCCCGAACAAATATCCTTGCATGCATTCTTCGTTCGTTCATTCATGAACAAATCTCCTTACTTGTGCTCTCCTTGTTCATCTCAGTTGTCGTCGAGTCATGTCTTATCCATGTAGCTGTATCTACAATCACTCATGATAAGATGACATCAAATCCATAAATCTCCTAGTCTACCATGATGCATTGTCATTCAATTTCGAATGTAGGTGACCGGGAGAGATGACAAGGCTATGAAACTACGCAAGGAAGATTTCAAGCTAGGATGCGGGCTCTGGGCACTGTTGGTGAAAATTGCACAGAAGTCACTAGGAGATTGAGATGGACAATTTGGATCAAAAGTGTCTATCTGCAGGATTTGGCTTGATTGGAGGGTAGATCTACACAATTTCTTGAGGGAATTAGTGCAGGAAATAGAGGGGTTGGTAGCAAAAAACTATGCAATTCCTCTAGGGAGTTGGCAGTGGGTTGTAGGAGGCTTGCTGGGGAAAATGTGAAATTTTTTCAGGGAGCTGGTAGCGACCTGCGGGAATGCTACTGGAAAAAACAACGCAATTGTTGGGGCTAGCTTGCTGAACATCCTTGCATAGTTTCTGAGCTCAGTGGGATGTTGGGAAACTTGGTGACTGCTCATGAAAATTGTGTAGTTTTCTGGGTGAGCAGCAGGTCGACTGACTGGGTGACTGGATGGAAAAACTACACAATTTTTTGAGGGAGAGAGTGATGGACATTGGGTGTCTGTCCAACATGTCTATGTTGTTTCTTCAGTCAACAGAGCGGGCATGCTTGGCAGATTTTGCACATTTTTTTTGGGGAGTGAGTCCCGAGATCACTGCCTCGGTCAAACTCTCTGGTTGACCAACTAGAGACTTGGTTGATTTGCTTGTGGGCAATGCATATTGAGATATCTTGCTGAGAAAATTCTGTGCTTTTTTGGGTGACAATTGGTCCAGTCGATTCCAGGATTGTGCAGTGCAGGCTACCTGGGAAAAAACCTCAAGCTTTCCGTAATATTAAGCAGCAGTACATAATCACTGAGGGCTAAATATGCACAATGCAGCGCAGCGAAGTTATGACTGTTGGAGGGTGATTCGGTCATCAGAACTTCAGCAAAATGAATAAGTGTGTGAGTGAGTGAAGTTTTGCATACATGACCTTGCGAACACACACTCAACATGACTCGACGACAAGATGCCTCAAATCATCAAGACAACATATACTCAATGTGACTGACCGACGGTGCAAGCGACAAACACAACACTTGTGGTAGATTGTCGAAAGACCACGACGACACTTGCGCTATAGTGCATACAACATCATGTGAGAGTGCGACGAATGTTTACATAGTGAATACAACTTATACACACGAAGCAAAGCCTTGTGCATGGACAGAGCATGACTGCAAGCATGACATTGTGACCAGCATGAAAGTTGAAAGGTAAAGTGAGGAGGGTGCAAAGACTCAACATGAGCTCACAGGATGAGCCCGAGTGCTTGAAAACATTAAGGAAAAACCCAAGGAAGGCTCTGAAATTTAATGCACACCAAAATTTTGGAGGGTGTTGCAGTCGCTACAACAAGTATATATACTTATATGTGGCATCAAAGTGGTCTATATTTAGCTATAAACCTCAAATTTGTTTGGCCTTCCCACCAAACCCATTTCTTTAGATCACGTTGTCTTCAAATAACTTCATTATAATAACAACTTCAAACTACCATGATATTTCCTTTAGAGGGAATTTATGGGGTGATTTTTCCCCCAAAATTTGGCACATTTTGCTAAATTTTAGCATGATAATCCCTCATTTTTTCTAACTAAAACCCTAAAAACAACACTCCTTTGAATTGGAAAAAAATATTTGTCCCCTAAATCAAGCTTGGGGGCTTCCCTAGAATACGAAAATCCCTAGTTTTAACCCTCCTTTCAACCATTCCTATATATCTGTATAGTCTAATAGTTGCATTGGTAATCTCTTTTTCTAGCAAGCATACACCATACACAATTGAGATGTCCCTAGAGGGTGGTGTTTCCTCTATATATCTTTGCAAGCTTAAGGATGTCAGCCAAGAAGAATGAAATGGATTCCTTGAAAATATCAAGATGTCACTTATCCATCAAATCAATACCTTGGAAGATAAGATCCATCCTCTTAAGTAATTGTTAATACAAATGGACAATATCTTTGATATAATAAAATATATTGAAGCATTGGGTTTTTCTTGAGGTTATAGGTCTAATATCAACTCCAATTACTTCTTTGGTTTGGTTGATTCCTTTTGGATGCAATGTTAATTTTTTTCCAAATACTGATAGGGAGAAATTCGATATATAGATGTGAAGACTTAATTGACACAACTACAATAATATTTTATTCTACACCAAGTTACATTGAATGAGACGGTACCTTTCATTCCCCACACCTTAGCACTCAATCATTTCAATGATACCAATGGTGCAAACAAAAAAAACCATTCGACTGGTTATACACTTGGGATGATTTTGTTAAGGAACTCATGACCCAATATTATAATGTGTGGGAAAATGACTACTTAAGCTAGCCGACCAAAATATAGCAAATAGAAACTTTCAATGACTATGCACTCCAACATCGCTAAATATTAACTACTTGTGTGATGGGTCTCAAGATTGACAAGCTCCTTGAGATTTTTGTTGGTAGACTTCACACCAAAATCTACCTTGAGATTGAAATTTATAAGCCTAAAGACATCTCCACAATATTTAAGTTGGATCCAAATATTAAGGTCAAGTTTCCTTTCATCTCTCATTCTCCATGCCATACTAATGACAAGGGTAGGGCTTCCATGCTCTTTACACCTTTTGCAATTAATAATATTATTAATGAAGTAGAATAATGACATGCATAAACGAGCCAAATAGTTTAGCCACTTCATTCTTGAAGGTAACAAAGAAAAGAAACAAAAACAGGTGGTTGAGATTGTTGGGAAAGTGTTATATTATTTGCATGATTACTTCTACATGTTGTATGTTGCACTAGGCTTAGTGGGGCAACAACACCCCCTATTTGCCACGGGAGGGGGGGGGGGGGGGGGGGAGGGAAGGGGAGGGAGGATGGCCCTCTGCTTGGGGGGTTCGCAAGGGGGTAGAAGCATATTTGTGGATGCATTCAAGAGTAGCACCCCTGAAAACAATGCAAGTTTTTTTGCATCCATTTTTGATGAGTTTTAGCACACGATTTTCACCAATTGTGGGTTATAGCGCATTGTGGTTTAGATCATGGTTTTGTGGTTTTAGTTAGGGAACTGTAGTTGTATTCTAATCCAGGGTAAATGGATTGATGGTTGATGTATGTCGTGGGATATATAAATATAGTTATGTAATAATTTAAAAAAGAGAATATATTGAAAAATCTTTTTAGTTTTCCTATTTTTCGGTTTCCAAGGTAAAATCTCTATTTTAATGTGTGTGTTTATCATTAATATTTTTCTATCTTATTAATAATATATTCACAACAACCAACTGTAAAGGTTTAATATACATTTGGTATCATAGTGGTTTTGGATTCAAGGGTATGCTTTTGTGGCTAAGGGGTTTTGCTCAGGCCTGTGGTAGACCTCGTTACAATGGGAGATCTACGAGATTGATTCTTGTGGTGAAAAAATGGTGAGTAGTTCAAGGATAGAGATTAAGAAATTCAATGGGAATATTTTTGAGTCATGGAAGCTCAAAATGGATGATCAATTGGTGGACAAATATTAATGGATTATTGTGAATCTGGATACCACACAAACAAGGATGTCGACAAAAGACTAGACCAAGTTGGATAGATAGGAAAAATACACAATATGATTTTTTCTCTTAGATTTATTATTATTGAATGTTTCAAGATAAGCTACAACAAAGGTATTTTGGAACAAGTTAGGGACTTTGTATCAACCTATGTCCCCGGTGAACAAATTATTCCTATGGAAAAATTTATGTAACCTGAAGATGAAGGATGGTGTTGAGATTGCAACAAGATGATGGAGCTTAGTGAAAAGAGTCGCCTTCACTAAGTGGGCCCGCAGGCTATTTTTGGCGCAAGTCTATTTTTAGACTATGTCTATTTTTAGACATATGGATCATGTCTATGGATTGCAGGTTGTTGTTTATGGATGATTGATCAAGTTGGGAAAAATAGATGGACTTCTATTTTTAGATCACAGCGGAGTGACTGCTCATTCTAAATATAGAACAGTCAAATATTATTAGCTCATAATAATATTTAGACTATAAACTTTGTCTTATTCTCTTGGAGCACTTCAGGATGAGCTACGGATGTGGTACATGCAGATCCCAGAAGGAAATACGTGGTTACCTATGGGATGACTAATATTTGCATGCAGGACTTCAGTTAGAACTCAAGTGAGTTGAGTTTAGTGGACTGGAGGTGCAGTTGATGGAGTTGTGTTCAGTTTAGCTTTGTTAAACTGGTTGTATTTAGTCTAACTGGCAAATAGACTAGAGATGAGTTGGGTGAATTAGTTATTAATTAATTCACAAGTTATTAACTCATAATACAACTAATGAATACATCAGTTAACTCAGTTGCATGTCAGTGCATGTTCAGTTCAGCAGGGACAGGTGTTAGAGAATCAGATTGCTATCAGTTGTGACTATAGTTGTGCATCAGATCTTGCACAAATCAAGGGATTGAGTATGCCAATGAGTTTGCCCACGTATTTTCCCACATTGTAGCTTGTGCTCACATGATTTTGCCAAGTAAAGACGTGGTTGCCTTGGAATTATCATCAGTTCTTGAGCAGGTATTGAGCAGCGGAGGCAGGCAAGCAGCGGAAGAGATTTGAGCCAGGGATTGATTCAGATCTGAGCTGTATTGTGTGTAACAGAGGTGGAGTTACTTGTGAGAAGTATTATGCTGTGTAATGTTACATGACTCAATCATTAATATACAGATAGTTGGGGTTTTTAGCGAGATGCTTTCCCCGGGATACATACTGTGTTAATGTGTGAATGCTCTTGATGTTTTATTGTTATTGATGCTGCTATATTGATGATCAACGTAGAGGAGCTTATGTATTGTGTATGTTTTCCGCAATAGTACATGATCAGGATAATCTCCATTGAATATGTGTTAAATTATTCAAAATTTCTACAAAATAGATCTCGACCCATCAGTAGATCCGCCTTGTAATACTGAGGTTTCTCCTTGATTCTGGTCCAGCTATAACTCACCAACCAATCACCAGTATTTCAGATCTTTCTCTTATTAAGATATTCAACACACTTATGTCCAGCCAAAAGATCTCCTTTCTCTTTTATAGACTAGGCCTTACTCAAACCATGGTCCAAAACCATAGAGATCCAATACTAGGGACCCAAAACCTGGGTTCAATACTTTCGATGCAAAACCACAGACCAAAACCATAGGATCAAAACGTTGGACTAAATACCATGGACCAACCATAATATTTCCCACATGCGCGATTTTCTCTGCATGAAAGTGTGTGTATTTTACGACTGCACTTTTTGTTCAACGAACCTGCGAATATGTCTGCACCTTTTGGTCGGCGCACCTGTGGAACCTACCAATGATGACAACTTTGTGAACAGGAACCTGCGAGTCTCTCATTTTCTACCATTTTGAGTATTTTGATCGTCTGATATCTCTTACGTAGATTCATCTAGTTATGTATAAGTGAGTTGTTCTTCTATGAGTGGGTTGCCATCAAGTACAACACATGCATCATAATGCCAACATTCTCCTCAGAAGTTGCATTCGAAGCAATGGTTGCTTGGTTGCCCCCCTGCTGAATTTTCTTCTTCTTCCTCTTCTTCCCTTTCTTCTTCTTCATATCCACCTAGTTACTAGTGTCAATACTTTCACTAAGCGAAGAGGAAGAAGCTAAAGGGTCAACTTTAGGATCAACTGGAGGTTGATTTTGTCCAGTTGTAGGAATATTCAGTTTAGGGAAAAGGAGGTTGAGAACAACCATACTGGAAAGCCGATGGTAAGTCCCAGAATGGACAATGTAGCCATATAAGGAGCACTAATATTTCCGAAAGGATGAAGAGGACTAAGATTCCCATCAAAAGGAATTCCTTGATCAATGGACTCTGGAGTTGTTGCCATATGTCTCAACCTAAGATAAACTAAGGAGTGATTTGGAGGATGTTATTCGTGGTCAATTAATTTTATTTTAATCAAAATAACATAACAAAACAAAAGAGGGATAATCTAGGCAAAAGGATTACCATGTAACTGTGAACTGCAATACATTGCCTCAGTAAACCAAGGACTTAACATACGTGCAGGCATTCTACCCGAATGTTTTTTCGGTGTATCACAGTATACAAGGTGGCCAACTCGGTTACCTATGGATGGATAGGAACCTGATGTAGTCTTCCCAAATATACCTGAAAGTATGTGGAGGCCCAATCCGTGTTAGCGTTGTCTAATGCAAAATCGCATAGGTAGAACATTCCTTTATACTTTTCATAATATAACACTACCCTATATACCTGAAAGTACGTGGATGAGCTACGATATACTTACGTACATGGAATGAGGTATCACACTCAAAATGTATCGCAGAAAATTAGCGACAACTGCTATGTTTAATGACGTCGGAGCATGTCTCTAGCCTAGAACCTCTAAATGTTATTTGTTAGGTGAGAATGCTCCATTAGGTTATTTGAGATAACTTTTTAGTTGATCTTGATTAAGAGTTTTCCTTTCATGTTCACCACGTGATTTCTTTGAAATTCCTAGAATGCAACTATGATGAGAACATTCTTTCATTTTATCTGAACAATGAAAACCTTAACTACAAGGGATAGAGCAATCATATTGTTTAATCAAGAAACATAGAGCACATATAATTCAATTTCCCTTGATCCAAATTTAAACAGGAACGCAACAAATTATAGAGATAACCATAAACACATAGATGCAGTGGAAATAGTACTTCATTTCATTGATGTAAAATACTGAAATATGCTTACAAATAGAAATGGAAATAAACCAGCTAGGGCAATGGTAGCTTATCTCTAAGAACATATGTGGCGGCTACATGCCTCTGAACTACGTTACAATGAGGATCAAAGGCCTATTTATTGTTTAGAAAGAATGGAAAATGCTTAACATCCCAAAACCTAACCCTAGAAGATGAAACACCACATTGTGGGCCCTGTTTTGGGCAAGTTGGTACATCAACTTCTCGGGGTCGTAACTTTGGCACCCGATCTTCATTTGACGCGTATGATAGCTCATTAGAAAGATCTATCCAAGCACTAAAACTTTGGGAAGAGAAATATCAGTCTATGGACCCATTTTGCTCCCATATTTCCCAAGAAATGTCGTTTAGGGCCTCAAAATGGCTCCAGAAGTTTAGGACCCGAAAAACTACTAAAAATAGTAAATTCTGCTACAATTACGGAAACTGAAAAATTGAAAGAGATAGTTGTGGGGGTCCAAGTGGGATAGGTGGGTGGCCACCAACATCCCACTGGGTCATTCCTCCCCCTATAGGAAGCAATGGTCCCCATTGCGTTGAGTTCCTCCATCTGCTGAACTTGGTCCCTAGTGAGTTGTTTTGCAATTTCAGATGTGTCCAATAATGGTGGGAAGCATGGTAGAGGGTAGTACACATTGAACACTTGGTGCAGGCAAAGGAATGGAGGAATGTTGTGCTCCAAATCATTATTTCCGACAACCTTGTAATGGTGTAAGGACCATGTCGGCGTGGCTAGAGCTTCTGATGGGCTCTTGTAAGACGTTCTTTCTGCAAATGCAACTAGACTTTGTTGTCCACCTGAAGCTTGTGTGGTACCCTTGTGGGTGAGGAGAAGTTGTTCTTGTGTTATGTCATGACCGTATCCCTTTGCTGCAACTGCTACATGGGGAATCCCTTTGCGGGGATCATGGATGTGGTGATGATCTTCCCCTTACTTTGGGAGCAAACCAGACAGAAAATGAATTTCCTAGTCTAGGAGATGAGATTGCTACCTTTCTTGGTAGTGATCAAAGAGGTGGCGATAGATGGGGCTACCTCTGGTATCCTGTATAATGAATTACATAAATAAATAATGACAGAACAAGGCCTTGACTAATACACAACATGTCACCTCCATAAGTATGGTTGGCCTAATATTACATCACAAACATCCAATGGTGTAACATCACACAATACCTCATCTGTGAAGGTTTTTATGTTGTAAGGAAGGTAGCACAGTTGGCGAACTTGGAGATCTTGTCCTTGGTAAAGCCACCCGATACTATATGGTTGCAGGTGTGGTGTAATCGGTAGGCCCAACCACTTCACGGTCTCTACTAAAATGAGGTTCTTTTGGCTAACAATGTTGACAATGAATTGCAGAGATGAACCCTTCACCCACATTTGTGAGTGGAAAAGATGCTCCCCCTCCTCTGGATCCCCGGGCTCATTCTTCTGGATCTTGGCGGTGGCAACAGTGGTGCTGGGCTTGGCTTCAATGATCTACTTCCCTTTTCCATTCCACTTGTTGAGTTTAGACTCAAGATCGGAACATGCATCTGATTCGGAAGTCTTCAGCTCGGCCACCAGTGACTGCTTGGTCTGACACTCACTTGTGTTATGAGTGGAACTCTTATGGAACTCATACCACTTTCCTATGTCCTTCTTCGACTTCGTGGTGTTTTTATTTTCTTGCGGCTTCAACGAGCTGTCTTGGGTCACCTCGCCTTGGCTTTGTCCTTTGGTCTTTGAATTCACAGATCCAAAGTCTCACTTCTTCTGTTTAAACATCTGCTCAATCTTGACAGTGTATTTGTATGTCGCATCGAGCAAGGAGATGTTCAAGAACACCATCTCTTCCTAGATCTATCTGTGTAGGTAGCCGAGGTATTTGAGTACCAAATGTAGCTCAGAATCCTTGATACCCAACTTTGTGTGAAGGGTATGAAAAATGTTTGTGAATTCTGGCACATCTTGGTCCCTTCCCTATCGTAGCGTGGTCCACTTTATGTATATGTCCTCGTAGCTTTTGACAAGGTAGTATTGCTCCATGATGGCATCTCAGAATGAATTCCAAGTGGGTGCGGCCAAAAATAATGAGCCAGTACTTTCATCTTTCTGTTCACAGTAGGTTTCCCACCAGTCCTTGGCGTAGGGGGTTATTTTGAGAAAAGTGAAATAATCTTTCTTGACTTGAAAATTCATGAACAGAAAAATACCCTTCCAGCAGATTTAACCATTTATCTACGACATCTGCATCTATCTGACCCTCGAATATGGGGATTTGGAAATCAACTTATACCTTAAACAGCGTGGCATTTCCAGAGTAGCTGTTGGAAGCTGATGTGTCGCCCCTAGGTAGCCTCTGAAGGATCTACGTAAAGTTGTCCATCAGCGCGTTCCTTTGCTGCTCGAGGGATTCTTTGAGCAAGATTTTGATAGGATCTCGTACCCCATTGTTTTTCTTTTCATTCATTATGGGAAGCCATCGGGGTTTGCGAGGTTGGTCTTGCAAAGGTTCGACCAGTTCAAGCCCTAACTCCTTATATCCCAACCTCATTGGGGACATGCAAAGAAAAATAGAGAAAAAGCAGACCGCTTTGATACTACTAATCCAGATTTAAACAAGAACGCATGAAATTACAGAGATAACCACAAACATATAGATGCAGTGGAAATAATACTTCATTTCATTAATGTAAAATACTGAAATATGCTAAAAAACGGAAATGGAAATAAACCAGCTAGGGCGATGGTAGCTTATCTCTGAGAAGAGATGTGGCAACTACATGCCTCTGAACTATGTTGCAATGAGGCTCGAAGGCCTATTTATTGTTGAGAAACAACGGAAAACCCTTAACATCCCAAAACCTAACCCTAGAAGATGAAAGACCAAATTGTGGGCCCCATTTTGGGCAAGTTGGTACATCAACTTCCCGGGGTCATAACTTTGGCACCCAATCTTCGTTTGATGTGTATGATATCTCGTTAGAAAGATTTATCCGAGCACTACAACTTTGGGAGCACTACAACTTTGGGAAGATCAACATCAATCGATGGACCCATGTTGCTCCCATATTTCCCAAAAACATCATTTAGGGCCTCAAAACTGCTCCGGATGTTCAAGACCCGAAAAACTACTAAAAATAGTAAATTGTGCTACAATTACGGAAACTGAAAAAATGAAAGAGACAGTTGTGGGGGTCCAAGTGGGATAGGTGGGTGGCCACCAACATCCACCTGGATCATCCCTATACTATTCCTACAAGCACACACAAACCTCTAGATGCATAATGCAAATTTTTCTTTTCAATTCCCTTAATGTTTAAGATGAACAAAAGGAAACTAAATGCACATACAATCAATTAATCCTTTTTGCAAGAAATGAATATTTTACGATAGTTCCTTTTCTAAAGAAATGAAGGTTTTACAACACTTCCTTTTCAGAAAATATTAATCAACTATAAACTAACTTTGATAATGAATTGATAATGATAAATAAATCCTTTAAGAAACACTAAAAAATCAAGGCCAAAGTAGGCTAGGAGGAGAAATACAACTTGATTTCAGAACCACAAGAATCATTGATCTTTTAGCAAGCACCAATAGAAGTAACTTTCGAAAAATCAAACCAAAGGTAGGTTTTTTAGCCTAAAAGGAATCAATGCAGGCCAGAGTGGGAGAGTGCACTGCAATGCACTATCTCTAAGGCAAGAGCTACTCTGCAGCGCACTGTGTCAAGACCAACACTGCGCAATGCGAGAGAGTCAAATCAAGAGACATTCAAGCACAATTTTTGACAAAAAAACACTTCAAAAATACTAAAACAATATCAATAAAGTCAAGAAAAGTCTACTAGGGTGTAATATGATGAGGGTAAGCCACCAAGAATGACAGTCGTTCCCTAGTATGGTCACCAATTTGTTACATGGAATTGGCATCTACAGATAAACACATTTTCCCTAGGTGGGTGAATACACCTAGAACAACAAAAATAAAGTAGTTTAACCTTTTCTTATAGAAGATGGATGAGATAGAGGAACTTACTTGTAGTCTTTCACTTCCTAGATCTCTTTTGAATCACTCCCTTCACTCCCACTTGAACTAAATCCACTCAAAAGGTACCTGCATCAATAGAAACAGAAACAAGAAATGATCAAAGAATACATGATCTATCAACTATAAAACAATGGAATCGAAAACATTGAAACACATAATCATCATAGATATGAACAATCATATGAGAAAAGGAATAAACTCTTTATTAATTTAGCAGGAAGAGTACCACCCAATATAGTTTGATCCTATGCCACTCCTCTAGCTTTAGTCCAACCCTTGCCACATCAAAAGCACAACACTCCAGCAACATAACATTGCTCAACATGAACTCAATTCTCAAACCAACAAAATTTCCTTACAAACTTCAAATTCTAACCCCCTGAACACTATGATGAGTGCTCAATTTATAGGAAATGGAGGTGGTTTTTTCATAAATGAGGGTATTGAATGGCCTTCCAATCTTGGAGATAGTTTCCATGGAGCAAGGGATGAGAGGATAGGAGGTTAGTTGATCCTTAGCCTATCCAATTTAGATCTCATAGGAGGAGATAAGAGATGGGATCCTTCTAGAATGACTAGAATCAAGGGATATTCCTAGAACCCTATGCAAATTTCGCTCAATCTCGCCCAACGTAGGTCAAAGATGGCCTAAGTGCATTGTAGTGTAGGCCTGAATGGGCATGCCTACTCTACAGTGCAATTACCCTACCTAAGGCTGCGTTGGTGTTCCAAGGAAGCATTTCAGCAAGGCTTCAGGCTAGGAAACTTTCATGGATGGAAGCATTCAATAAGATGACTTGTCTAGGGCATGTAACAACTAAATTAGGGTTTGATGAGTCCTAATTGTAATGATCTAAATGTCAGGAGTGATGTGCCCAAATAGACCTATAACAATCATCATGGTGCTATTGGTTGTTATGATGCTAGTTTGTTGGCTAATATAAACTAGGAGATGCAGATCATCATAATGAGGTTGCAACATTAGACTTTGGGATAAGAGCATATCATCATACAGGTTTGCATGTTGGGCATGCGGGTAAGTAATTTAAGGATTGTTATACGCATTAGGTTTATTTACAAGTATTTTAATGTTATGGTTATGTACATGATAGATGATAGTTGATTAGTATAGTTATATTCACATGTGTCGGATAGTCATGAATGATAGTAACTTGTGGTCGTATGCAATGTTATTATTGTTTTGTGTTTGATAACTTGATGATTAGGTTATATGTTGTTGATGAGAATGATATATATCTTATTTTTGTTACATGATAGTAACTTGGTGATTAGGTTTATTACATTAAGATCTTGATGTTATATGTATCATATTAAGTTGGATTGGTTTATGCAAATGGTTAGGGATATGAAATTCAGGTATGAGTTAATATGTTGTGATATTATGTCATACTAATCTAGACTGACTGTGCAGATGTGATTATTATGTATGAATGATAATGGTTTATGAGTTTTAGTGACTATTATGGATATCATGATCTTATTTATGTTTGAGCTGATGTGTTGTAAGGTTATATTGTGCTAACTAGATTGATCGTGCAAACAAGATAGCCTCCCCTGAGATACATTAAGGTATGAGCTTTCTTATGTCATCTACTTTGTGCTTGAATGTTTGATTATGTCATTTATTTGGTGTCTAAGTGTTGGTGTCTATTATGTTGTCTATATATTTTTTAAATGTTTGATTAATTGCATGATATGACTATGTGTTGCATGAAGAAATGATATTGTTTTAATATGGTTGTACTAATACATATGTGTTGATACAATTGATATGTACGTGATTGTAGTACATGATAGTTGTAGCACTATGTCTAATGACTATGAGTTGACTATGCCTTATGACATGACTTATTGTAAAGGTTTATTTCAAATTGATAGATATGATTGTCTTGATATTTGGAACATGTGGTTGACATGGGTGAGTAACTGTAGGAAACATGCCTGGTATTAGCATGAGAAGGTAATAATTCATGTGTTTATATAACTAATAGTTGGGTGACGTGACAATGCATAGTAACACTTAATTGTAGCAAGGAAAAGGTAAAAGAAAGGAATTGGCCAAGAATTCCTTTGGCTATTTTTGGAAACCCTAATTCCAAACGAATGAGTTCTTTGCATACAAGAAGTATTATTAACCTTGATTTTATGTAACATTATGTGGATAGGTGCTATAGTCATGAACATGTATTAGATAGGTATATTAGCTAGTCTCTAGTTACAGGTGGATCTGTCAAGGGAATTGGAGTCCCTTGAGAGATAATGTGGATGTGTTCAATTGCAAGCAAAGTGCTTGGCACAACAAGGTAAGGTAAATAGTGTATTGTTATATTTATTTATGCACCGATAGTTATGTTTTTATGGTACTATGATGTAGGAGATTGCATGGAAAAGAGACTTCCATGTAATTTTCAAGAAGGCTATGGTTGAGCTTTCCTTGGGAACCATGGGGATTGAGTTGTGGTGTCTGTGGTTAGTCTTGTTCTTTTGGTATTCTATGAGTGCTTTGCTTGATTTACGATTTTGTGTGTGTCTAGTGCATAGCTATGCCACTTTATTGTGGTGTTGTGTTGTTACTGGTTTTCATGGTTTTCTTCTTGGTTATTTCTAGGCATTGCCTTTTATGTTTTGAGTCTTGGGAATTGTTTGGGAAAGAGGAAAGTTATTGGAGCTCGGGGAGAGTTTTGGGGTACTAGAAAGGTAATGTAAGATTCAGATGAATCTCGGTGCATGAGTAAGTGTAGTAGAAGGTAAGACTATGACACTCGGTAGGACTGGTTGGGTCCATTGTTGTAAATGGATGGTGGTAGTATAGACATGAGAAGGTTAACCAGAAAAGGTAAAGTAAATGGACCTGAGGTGTCGGATTGTTTTACCAAGTTGGGAACAGTGGTTCTTAATGTTGTGCACAAATAAGGAAGTTCTCTTAACCTAGACCTTATGATATCTAGTAATTATGTTATGATCATGACTATGCTGATGCTTTTATATGTATACATTTATGTATGTATGTATGTATGTCATGTTTGACAGTGTCATCATGGATCATGATTTTTCAATGCTAATATTTATATGTATATATATGTATGTTTGCATGTATGTATCTAACTGTATGATAGGGCCATTAGGAATCATTCTTGTGGAGGAATGATTGCTTACACCAGTGAATGATGTGAAGAGGTTTTGGTTCTTACAAGGAATCAAGTGGGAAGACTAGCCTCACACATCTATGAGGTCAGTATTATGTGTGTATGAGTTGATATTATGTGATTATATTATGTCTATGTTATGGACAAACTATACTGAGGGATACATCAGCGATATGGAAGCAATGTGGTTTGTGACATGTTGGGACAAGCATGGATAAGGCACTTGAAGAAATATTGCTTGGCGGAGGTAGTGTGGTTTTGGATGTGTGGCATTATTGTTGTGCATATGTTTTATATGTTGTACATGTTGCATATGTGACATTGTGCGCATGCAGTGTTGTGTACATATAGTGTGTGTACATGTTGTTTATGCAATGTTATCTACAGGATGGTATAGATAGAGTTGTGTGAATATTGCATATGCAATGACGGGCATAGATGGTGCTATGTACATATTGTATATGTAGTGTTGTGTACAGATGATGCTATGTACGTTTTGGATATGCAGTGCCATGTACTATGGTGTTGTGTGCATGTAATGTTGTGTACATGTTGTACAAGTGGCATTGTATGTTGGTAGTGTTGTGTACATGTCGTGCATGTGGTGTTGTGTATATGTAGTGTTGTGTACATGTCATGCATGTGGTACTATGTACATGTGGTATTATGTATTCATTGTACAGGTGGTGCAGTGTACATGTGGAATTGTGTACACATATTGCAAGTGGTTTCATGTACATGTGATGCTATGCACACATTGAGCAAGTGGTGCGGTGTATAGGTGGTACTCTGTACATGTTGTATATATGGTACTAGTGTACGTGTGGTGTTATGTGCATGTTGTACATGATGCATTATGGTCATGCGGTACTATGTATGTGCATTTTGTAGTCATGGTATCGTGACATGTGTATTCCTTGTGTTTTACTTTGTGTAGTACATGTATTTTGTTGTGCTGTACATCAGGTGTAGTTACATGTATTGTGTGGCATTGCACATCAGGAATAGATGTATGCATTGTATTTTATATTGAATGTTTGTGTATGAATTTTGTGGTGTCATGTGTTGTGTGCAGATGTATGTCTTGTGATGTACATTGTGTACGTATGCATGTTGTGTTGTGTTGTAAATCGGACGTAGGAGTATGCATTGTGTTGTGTTGTACACTAGGTGTAGATACATGTATTGCATGGTGTTGTATGTCATGTGTTGTGTTATGGGTGTGATTCACACTATGTGTATGTGCACATGGTTGAGGAGAAGGCACTGGGTGTTTGTCGGGTATGAAAACTGATCCAATGTGCGGACGAAATAAGGAAAAAAGGGGAAGCCAAGTATTGATTAAAGGATAAGTGTCAGTATTTTATTTATTTTTACTATGAATGTGATCTATGATTCTGGTTTATGATGGTTACATGTGATTTATGATTATGATCTATGATGGTTGTGTTCTGAGCTAACCTGATGTGATATGTTTATACATGATGATTTGATCAAAGATGCTAGTGTGACTTGTTGTGACAAGAAGTAAACAAGATTGCAAGTGTACCTTATTGACAAGCCACTAATGAGGTATGATTTGAAGTTATTTCAATTTATTTTGAATATAATGGAAATTATGTGCTTGGAACAAGAATGCATGAACATTCCTGGTTAAGTTGTCAAAATCAACTGCAAGAATTAGCAATAGCAGTGAAAGAAATTGGAACATGCAGCAATATGTTGGTAGAGCACTTCAGGAGCACAACCATAGTGAGACACTAGTACCCAATAGTGTCCATTGATTTTCATGAGCATTCTATAATTGGTATGATGGTTTTAAGTCATGGATATGCCTTGGGTTTTGTATCTTCCGATGCAAGAAAGCCTTGCCAAGGGATGGACTTTTGGGAATGGAGGTGCCAACTAAACTTGGAAGGTGAGTGACTGCTCGAAAGGGGTGACCGAATTTCCCAAGGGACTGTGTAGCAGAGAAGGAAAGGTTGTGGATATGTTTGTTTTGGTAATTAGCATCTCCAGATGGAATCAGATGCACATTGGGAGTGTGCCTTGGAATAATGAGTCGACAACTGTTCACTTAGAGGACAAGTGGCACTGGATTGGAGAGCTGGACATTCGATGCAAATTTGAATTTGTAGTGAATTCTGGACTTCTTGGGAAGGAGTTGTATCCCAACATTAATTTGAGGGTGGAGGTGTGAGCCTATGGATTCCCTTATTGTGGATGCAGGAATTGTATCCTTTTATTTTCTAGTTGAGCAAATATGCATATGTGTATATGTGTGTATTATTCTAAATACTATATCAATTTGGTTTATAAAGCTCCATGGATAGTATGGATATTTGGTGGTTGAATAAAATGTGTATGTGTTTATGTGGTTAGTGTAAATACCATAACAAGTTGTGTTATAAACATCCAGTAAACAGTATGTTTGTCATGTTTCAACAATGGTCATTGTAAATACAACAACAAGTTGTGTTATAAAGCTCCATGGGAAGTATGTTTTATTTTCAGCAGTCTTGTTGTTATAGGTGTCATTGAACACTGAGGATGGTGTTACCCCAAGGGGCAGGGTTCTATAACAGTCCTGGTGAAAATTCCATGCATATATATATAATATATATATAATAGAAATATATATAGATATATATGGCCACAGTGATGGGACATGTATTCCAAGTTGAATCATGGGGGAAACATCCTAATGGGTCTTGATTCGATTTATTATGGCTAAGGAAATTGGCAAAGGAAATGGCTAAGTCTTTGGAAATGCAAAATGGCATTTTTTGGGACATTTATGTATGAAAATCAAGGAAAATAGGAGAAAAGGAAGGCGAAAGGTCGTAGGTTACATGTGAGGAGGAAAATGAAGGAAAATAATGGAAAATGAAGAAAATAGACTCATTAACAAAAAGGCCTACAAGGATCAGTTGGCAAACTCTTAGCTCAAGGTCTTGGCTCAAGCTTGGTCAGTGTAAGCTTTTGACAGGTTTTGGTGGAGATCTCTTATATTCTCTCTCTCTCTCTCTCATATTCTTGGAGACTTAGATTTTTCTTGGAGCACTCTTGGTGGGTGTGGCATACTTGGATTAGTGGAGCAAGAAGGCAAAGGAAGAGTAGGAAAGTGTAAGAGGGCATCAGGATCAACAACTACAACAGTTTTCCTTACAGGTATCGAGTTGCATGTATGTCTTCCTCACTAGTTTTGGCATGCATGGCACATGAATGTGGTTTCTTGGTTATGATCTGTCACTAGCATGGAGGATTGCCTAGAGTGACATTGGATTTGCCTAGCCTTGCCATTTCGTAGACAACCATGGAGTTGTGGGTTTATTTCCTTGTTTTATTTTGGATGGTTCTCATATTTCCTTAGCTTGGGTTGAGTTATTAGTTCTTAGAGCCTTGGTTGGACACACACATTGGAATCCCTATAATGGCTTGGGTTGATCTACTTGTTCCATAGCCTTGGTTGGACAAACACTCTGAAAGCCCTGTAACAACTTGGGTTGAGTTACTTGTCCTCGAAAGCTTGGTTGGAAAAATGCTCTGGAAGCCCTCGATTAGTCGAGTTACTAGTCCTAGAAGCCCTTGTTGGACAAACACTCTAGAAGCTCAGAAAATGATATGGGTTGAGTTACTCTTCCTAGAAGCCTTGGTTGGACAAACGCTCTAGAGCCCGTGGGTAACTATGGGTTGAGTTACTAGTTCTGGAAGTCAGGTTGGAACAAACGGCCTAGAAGGCTTGGATGGAGACAAATCTGATGATGGTTTTGTGATGTCTGACCATTAGGTGGAATCATTGTTTGATGGGTTGAGATGGATGGCCTCTGGAAGCCTTGGATGAGTTTTGATTGACTTTTTCTATGAGATCCCACATTCATGCTTGGAATTTGGCACGAGGGTGAATGAATGAAGAGAGATTTGTCTCAACCATTCTATGGTCGGTGGAATGTGGGAGTCCCATCCCGAGTTTGGATTTTTCATCATTAATGAAAGGTTATTTCTCCTTGTATTTTTATGAGCATTATACTGGATTATATGAGGTTTATATGGCGATGATTTCATTGGTAGTTTTGTCCCTATTATGTTAGTTATGTATATGTTTTATTACAACAGCTATTTATGGCTCTTATTATGTTTCTCCTTGTATATTAATGAACAATGTATCTATGGTCTAATGGATGCAATGGCAGTTAATGTGTTGAGGAATCAATGCTTCATGGTGACTCTCATATAAGTATGATACCCCTATGCTCATATATGTTATTTACACATGAGGTTTACATATATGTGATATGTGTGACAAAATGCATGTCATGGCTAGTAGCGGTCCAGCCAAGGTCTTAAACAAGTATTTTTTTTAGTATTGTCATTTTGTTATTTTACTAATTTGAAGAGATGGTTCAATTCTAGACATTTACCTGGTCTCTGGGCCTAAATAAGTGGCTCAAATACCAGGGGCGTTGGCATAGCACTGACTAAATGAGCCTCTAGACATTGGCAGGCAATCCCGTGAAAATGAATTTGGGTCTCTGGACGTTGTCATGCCTATAGCATGAGAGAGACTAAGGCTTAAGTTGTCCAAAATCTCAGTGGAACCCAAGGGAAAGTTTTCTAAAGTGTTGGATTGGTTCTTGAGGGTCATGAAGCTGATGTTAAATGTTTGTATGGTGTGTTTCCATCGGTTCCACTTCCTTAACGTGATCTAGGAGGTCAAATGATTTCATAGTGGCCTCTCGTTGCATGTTTACCCTGGTTGGTCGATTGCTTGGGTAGATGTGGGAGGAGGGTGTTAACAAAATGTGACAATTTACTCAAAATAAGTGAGATAACTCTATTTTAGGAGGCTTGGTTGAAGAAGGAAATATCCCAAAACAATCCTGTCATGGGAAAACTATCTAATCTTCTAATTGGGGGAGTCCTACAAACAAAATATTTTGATCCTAGTAGCCCATTTGTTAACATGCAAAATAATAATGATGTTATTCCAAACATGTTAATCAACTTGGGTGCCACTCCTATTTTATTGTTTTCCTTATGAGGCCCATTTTAGACCTCAAAATTCCCCTAATTCATGGAGGCATTAGGGTTCTATATCCTTAAACAAACCCCCACTCTTATTAAATTGATTGATAGGTCAAAAATTAAACCAGAAGGAATTCTAAAGAAAGTCGTGATATCTGTAGACTCATGGTAATACCCCACTAATTTCATGGTTCTCCAACCTAAATCCTCTCAGGGGGGGGATACCCTTTAATCCTTGGGTGGGCATGAATAGGCATTACAGATGTATATATTAGCTATAGATATGGGAGTATTGAAATCTCCCATGGCATCTCCACTAAACAATTGACCCGATATCCTCTCATCAAGCCTAGTGTATACCTTGAAATTTCTTTTTGGGCTAATGGAGAGGGCAATGATGAGGAAGAGCTATCTCATCAAGTCCTCACTATTAATCAATACTTTTAAATTAGGGAGAAAAAAGGATGAGGCAATTATTGATTTTATTGCCTCGTCCTCCTCATCCTTTAACATATATGCTCTTGACCACATAATGTTTCCTGATGTTCAAGCCTCTATAGCCTTAAAGAGCTCCTCACCTCTTGAACATAAGTCCTTTGTTGAAGAAGACCAAATGCCAACTTTAGAGAAAATTGAAATCAATTGTAGTAAAACCTTGAATATTAAATGAGGGTTGATAGAAGAGTGAACAGAGAAATTTGTTACATTTTTGCAAAAACACAATGATGCTTTTACTTGGGCTTATTTAGACATGATGAGGATCCATATTGATTTCTGTATGCGTCACATTTACATTAACAAAGGATATCAACCTATTAATCAACCTCAATGTAGGATGAACCCCATAATAAAATAAATAGTAAAATAGGTGTTGTAAAATTTTCTGACCATTGTCTTTATCTACCCAATTTCTAACAACCAATGGGTCTCCCCTCTTGTTATTGTCTCGAAAAAATGGTAAGTAGAGGATTTTCGTGGAATATAGAGAAATTAATAAAGCAAAACACATTTATCATTTCCTTTTCCCATTCATTGACCAAATCCTGGATACACTCACAAGAAATTAATTTTCTTTCCTTGATGGATTTAGTGGGTACAAGAAAATCCAAGTTGCTCCTTAGGACTAAGACAAAACAACATTCAAGTATCCATGGGGGTGATTTTGATTATCATGTCTTATCATTTGGATTACACAATGCTCCATCCACCTTTCAAAGAGTGGTGATAGGTATATTTTCTAACATTGTTGATGATTGTGTGGAAATATACAAGGATGAGTTTACCACTTATGGAAATGATTTTGATGAAGTCCTTGATAATATGGAGAAAAAATTAATAAGGTGTAAGGAAAATAAGGTTTCCCTTAGTAATGAGAAGTTTGAGATGTGTTAACTAATGGAACTATATTATGGCATCATATATCAACTAAGGGCATCTAAGTGGATCTAAAAAATGATCAAAGTTGTTGAAATTTTTGGCAAGAAATTTTCAATTTGATTTTTCCTTGATTAAATTGAGAAAATTTGAATTTCCACATCAACAAACAACTCGGATGATGTTAAATTGAGTGACATGGTTTGCTTCAACCATTTTACTTAGTAAATTCAAGTTGGAGGAGTTATGGTTCAGTTTTGGGAGTGTGATTGCTAATTTATAGCAATCAAGGTCAGTTATCTTAGGTTGTTTTCAGTTAAACTAGTTCCAACTTTTGTAGGAACAAGTGGAAGGTCAATTAAGTAGTGGGACTTTAGTCAAACTCAGTGATCATCTAGTTAACTAATCAATCAACCCAAAATAGATACTTCATGTAGAAAATTAGAGTTACCCAATTGAGATGGAGATTCCAAGGTAGTGTGACATTAGTTGTAGACTAGTCTTGAGTGTACAGGTGTTGCATGCAATCCGATGACCAACCTAAAGGAATTGCACAATTCAATTGAGGGAATTTCCTAAATAATAGGGTTTAATTCCTCAAGAACAACACAAGGAAATAGGTGCTCAAGTAAAGAAAAATTTTGATTAAGTCTGGGTCATAGGCCTTAAGTGAGCATAGAGATAGGATGTGCACTTGTACGGTGAGCTCAGTTGAGAAAAGAAATTGTAAGACATCTTTATTCATTCGATTAATGCAAGCAAACATTGGGGTTTTTAGCAGATTACTTTCCCTAGATAGAAATACTTGTTGCATGTGTGTCATTTCTTCTTGCATGTCTGAGATTTTTGTTCTAAATTGTGAATTAATGTCCACAGAGGAGTAGGGATTGTGTCTTATGATTTTGATTAAAACTTCATGAGAAGCTGCACATATACAATCTAATTTCTACATGGTATCGGAGCTCGATTCACGTTAGAGCAGGAAATTTGAATTTGTTTCTTAGAGGTTCGAATTTGAAGATTAGTGTAGCAGGATTTCTTCAGAGCTGAGAAGATGGACTTCAATGGACTAAGGCTAGAGTATTCTTTGGAAGGCACCTCTAATTTTTTTGCATGGAAGGATTGCATGGAGGAATTTTTGCATGAAAATGGGTTTCTAGAATACATCAAGTTAGATGTTGCAAAACCTCAAACATCTGAAGCCCAAAACCTTGCTCAGTGGAAGAAAGATGTAGCCAAGGCAAGGAGAATCATCTTGGAGGGGTTATGGGATCATATTATCTCAAATATCCATGGAAAATAAACTCCATTTGCGATGTGGAAAGCACTAAAATAATTGTTCAAAAATAGTAGTGACCACAAGATGTTGGCGCTCAAGGATAAAATTCAAAGTATAAAGATGCAAAAGAATGACATAATTCCACAGTATCTGAGATTTTACACAATGTCATGATGAACTTGGTGGGGTCGGCGTTAATGTCCCTAAAGAAGACTTTTTTACCTTAGCCCTTCTGGGCCTTCCCAAGAGTTGGCATAACTATCAAGATTTGGTGAATGGGAGGGAGAAAATACTGAGTTGGGAGAGCTTATGATATAATTTGGTACAAGAGGAAATAAGGTGGAAAACTAGATATGGGACTTCATCCAACGGAGAGGATGAAAAAAAAAATCATTGGATGGAAAGGAAAACAAGGGAAAAGGGAATAAATCCAAATCCAAACCAGAATACAGTTAAGGGGGCAAGAAGAAAGGTTTTTCAAAAATTAATAGCTTCCATTGTCATGAATTCAGGCACTATTCCACGAAGTGTCCACACAAGAAGGCAAGAAAAAAGACCTCAGGAGGAGAAGTAGGTGAAGTTTTGTCCTCACGTTTTGAGCTTGACTTTACCCTCATTACATGCATGGCCAGCACAGTGACAGGAAGCATGTGGTACTTGGACTCAGGTGCATCATTCCATATGACGGTTGAATAGAGACTTTTTCAGTGACCTGGAAGAAAACATTTTGCAGATGCACATCAATATGGTGGAAGATTGAAGGCATAGTGTGATTGGGACTGGTAAAGTCACCTTTCAGAGGGAGTTTGGCTGCCCCCTACGGCTCAAGGATGTCATGTTCATTCTGGGCCTAAAGAAAAATATCGTCTTTGTTGTAGTTTTGGAATACCGTGGTTATGATGTGATCTTCAACAAAGGAAAGTCATTCATGAGAGACATAGCCATAGGACAGGTGAAGTAGATCGAGGTTTTTGTGAAGAACCTATACAAGCTAGATGTGGAGGATTGTGCTTCACTAAGCACAAAGGTGGAGAAGGTGTAGAGCCATGATGTCAGTGAACTTTGGCATAGAAGACTTGGCCATTTTCATCATGGCACTCTAAATATCATGCAACAGATAACCATAGGCCTCCCCAAAGGACCACTTCAGCAGCATGATGTATGCAAAGGATGTACCTTGGGGAAGTACACAAAATCCACATTCCATGATCGGGACAGGAAAGCACATGCAGTCCTCGAAAGGATCCACTCTGATGTTTGTAGACCTTTCTCGACAACCTCCACTACCAGGCACAAATATTTTTTAATTTTATTAATGAATTCTCAGGGAAGTGTTGGATATTCTTCATGTGGAAGAAGGATGAGACATTCTCCAAGTTCATAGAATTCAAGGCACTAATTGAGAAAGAAATGGGCAAGAAGGTGAAGGCTCTCAGGAGTGATAATGGAGGTGAGTACGTGTCTAATGAATTTTAAAAAAAATGTATAAGAGAAGGAGTTCAATGAGAGTTGACAACACCCACTAACCCATGGTAGAATGGGGTGGCTGAGAGAAAGAATCGTAGCATTATGGGAATAGCGAGGGTGATGTTGCATGATCAAGGCCTACTTCTACATTTGTGGTCCTAGGCATGCAACACAACAATTTATTTTCCAAACCGGAGTCCTCATCAGATTCTGGGCATGATTACATTGGAGGAGGCTTTCTCTGGGAGAAAGTCAGATGTGTCACACTTCAAGATTTTTGGAGCCTTTGTTTACTACCATGTATCCAAAGAATCAAGGAAGAAGCTAGAGTTGATAGTAAAATTGGGGGCATTTGTGGGTTACACATAAACTAACCACAACTACCGTGTGTACTTTCCATCCCTCAGAATGAAATTTGTGTGAAGGGATGTAAAATTTGACGAAGATAAATCTGTGTGATGCTCTCTTAAGAGTGAGATTCAGATCCTACTAGAAGAGGAGCTTTTGTTCCAAATGAGGAACCTCAAGAAGTTATGGAGAAGACATAATTTGAGGAGTAGATATTGGACACATTCACTTAAGCAGGACCATCTAGAGAAGGTACAGAAAGGACAAGGAAATTTGAGAAACTTGTGTAAGATGCGAGGGAGAATGTGGATTCTCCTTGAAATCAATGCACACGGAGAAGGTCACCAGATTGGTACACTGGCTACGTGGCTCTAATGATTGAGCTTGTAGATATTGAGCCATCTTGTTTTGAGAAATCAATTGAGAAACCTGTATGGGTTGATGCAGTGGTGGAGGAATACAAATCCATTATAAAGAACAATGTTTGGGAAGCAGCCCCAAGACCAGCAGATAAATCAGTTGCGGGTTCAAAATGGATCTTCAGGGTAAAGCATGCAATAGACGGAAGCATATAAAAGTAAAAGGCCATATTTTTGGCCAATGAGTACTCTCAAGTTGAGGGGATTGACTATGAAGAGACCTTTGCACCGGTATCATGGTACTCATAAATCATATCAATTCTTCCTTTTGTTGCATAGATGGGGTGAAGGATCCTCTAGATGGATGTGAAAGAAACATTCCTCAATGGAGTTATTGAGGATGAGGTGTATATCGAGAAACTAGAAGGATTTGATACTTTTGATCGAGAGTATCATCTGCGTAGATTTAAGGGAGAATTGTATAGTCTCAAGCAAGCACCCCATGCCTGGTACACCAATATCAATAACTATCTCACCATTTTGGGCTTCACCAAAATTGAAGTGAATGCAAACCTCTATCATATATTGGTAGAAGGTAAATTGTTAATTATTGTCTTATATTTTGTTGACTTGATTTTAACTATTGATGAGTAGTTGATCAGCTCTTGCAACGAGGACCTTGCAAGAGAGTTTGAAATAAAGGACATGGATCTCATGCACTACTTCCTCGAATTGGAAATATGGCAAGGCGATGGGGAACTATTTATATCTCAGGGAAAGTATGTCAACGATATACTTTAGAGGTTCTGCATGGATAGTTGAGAACCCATGGAGACACCTCTAGCGACCAACTAGAGGAAAGAGGATGCCACTTCAGGTGAGGAAGTGGATGCTATTAATTATCGATAGTTTGTGGGTTCACTAATATATCTTATGAACACATGACCATATATGTCTTATTCAGTAAACTAGTTGAGCCAAGATATGGTTAGGCCAGCCAAGCTATTTTGGAGGGAAACTAAGCATGTTCTACAGTACCTTAGAGGCACTACCTAGTTTGGAATATGGTACATATGAATAGAGGGAATGAATTTGTGTGGCTTCACAAATGCAGATTGGTCGGGGAGTCCATCAAACCAAAAGAGTACATCAGGTGTAATTTTCAGTGTTGGGTCCATAGCTATTTCTTGGTACAACAAGAATCAAAGATCTGTGTCACTCAGCTCAGCAGAAGCAAAATACATGGCTTCAATTCAAGTAGCATGTGAGGCGATCTGGATGAGAAATATACTTGTTGGATTGTTTGGTCAGATGATGGATCCACCTATGATCTATTGTGATAATAAAAGTTGCATCAAGCTCTATGAAAATCGTGTTTTTCACGATCGATACAAGCATATTGATATCCAATATCATCATTAGCAGGGCTGTATGCAAAGGAAGATATTGCTATTGCACTACATTCCAAAAAAGGAACAAGATGATGATATTTTGACTAAGGCCTTATCAAGAGGGAAGTTTGAGTTACATAGGTGTAGGATAGGGGTGGTTGATAATCCATTTCTTGTTGAGAGAGAGTGTTGAAATTTGTAGTAAGAAATTCTCAATTTTATTTTTCCTTGATTAAATTGAGAAAATTCGATTTTCCACATTAGCAAACAGCTTGGATGACGTTAACCTGTGTGAAATGGCTTGTGTCAACTAGTTTACTCAGCAAATTTGAGTTGGAGGAGTTAGAGTTCAATTCTGCATGTGTGATTGCTAATTTGTAGCAATCAAGGTTAGTTATCTCACATTGTTTTCAGTTAAACTAGTTCCAACTTTTAGGGGAACTAGTGGAAGGCCAATTCAACAGTGGGACTCTAGTAAAAATCAATGATCATCCAATTAAATGATCAATCAGCCCAAAATAGCTAGTGGATGCAGATAATTCAAGTTACCTAGTTGAGGTGGAGATTCCAAGGCAGTGTAACATAAGTCATAGACTAGTCTTGAGTGTACAGGTGTGGCATGCAGTTAGATGATTAACCTAAAGGAATTTTGTAATTTAATTGAGGGAATTTCCTAAATAATAGGTGCTAATTCCTGAAGGAATGACGCAAGGAAATAGGAGCTCAATCCAAGGAAAAGTTTGACTAAGTCTGGGTCAGAGGCCTTAAGTGAGCAAAGATATAGGTTGTGCACTTGCAAGGTGAGCTCAATTGAGAAAATAAATTTTAATACATCTCTATTCATTTGATTAATGCAAACAAGCATTGGGGTTTTTAGTATATTTCTTTCCCCAAATAAAATTACTTGTTGCATGTGTGTTATTTGTTCTTGCGTGTCTGAGATTTTTGTTCTAAGTTGTGAACTAATGTTCGCAAAGCATAAGTGTAGGTTTGTGTCTTATGATTTTGATTAAAACTTCATGAGAAGTTGCAAATATACATCCTAATTTCTACAAAAGTAATACTCAACCTACCCATTCCATGATCACAGAGAGAAGTACAAAGTTTCCTAGGTGATGCAGGTTATTATCATTGCTTTATTGAACTTTTTTCATAAATAGCTCATCCATTATTTTCTTTACTCAACACAAATGTTGATTTTTTGTGGATAGGTAACTACCAACATTCCTTTCAGTAACTAAATTCCAAAGTGTCATAAGCTCCTATTCTAAGAGGGCCTAATTGTTCCCTCCCCTTTAACATCTCTATGGATGCTTCACATTACTATTGGAGCTATCTGAGGGAAACATGAAGAGAATTTTTTTACATGATATAATTCATCAACAAAAACCTCTTGCTGGCATAACTTAACTACATAATAACTCAAAAAAGAATTCCTTTTCATTGTTTATGACATAAATAAATTTATGCTTTATATTACATGTGTTATAACCCTATTTTTCACTCCACTATAGTGAGAGAGATGTAAGTTCAACACACCTCAGTTGTTGGCCATAATGCATCCCCTTTCACCCTTGCTTTTACTTATGTGGGTCTTACAAGGTAGTTATTCCATGTTAAAAGGGTGAAATTACATAATTGAGTAATTTCTCATAATTATTTTGTCAGAATTTCATAATTATGAAATAATAATTATCTCATAATTGAGAAAAAGGTTATAGATTTTCATTCCCAAGTAGATCAACTCGACCTACCTATGTATGAGTTGGCTATGGGTCAATTATTGTAGAAGTTTCCTAACTTCTCAATCTCCTAGGTGTCCAAATACATTCTCCCAAAGGATAGAACAAACCTATATAAAATGATCATGTCAAGAATTTAGGGAATGTAAAATAACATGAGAGCTCTGTCATTTTGTTGAGACTACCTTTTCAAGAGGAAGAGACCAAGATTGCAGGTTGGAGAGGATAGGTCTCATTTGGATGGTATATCATTGTTTCATTGCATCATTTTGTTATTGTAATGAAAACAAATTCTATTCCCATTATATTGATTTCCTTTGTTTATTATATGTTATTCATTTATTGTAAATTGTTATCATGCTAGGGGTTGGTCTAATTGCACTTGTTCACACACCTATCTGGTGAGTTCTATGAAATATTCATGGAGCAACAACTTGTGACTAAGTGACTTTGGTTAAAATAACAAGATGTGTGGTAGACCTACATAATGCGCATGTTACTATTAAGTACTTAATGAATAAACCAATCACTAATGGAAGAGTTTCTAGATGGTTTCTTTTATTGTAGGAGTTTGATACTACCATATAAAATAAACCGAGAAAGGATAATGTAGCAACTAATTTTCTTTCTATATTAACATCTAATGAAAATGAGCCCCTAGTAGGAGATTCATTTCATGACAAAACTCTCCTTGTAGTATCTACTAACTCTTTGTGGTTTGCAGATATTGCTAACTACGTGGGTACATGAAATCTTCAACATCACCCAACTCTGAAAAAACAATAGAGGATCATTAGATATAGTGGAAGAATCTTATGGATAAATGGTTGTATTTTTTGCACACGATCTAACTTGATTATCAGAAAATGTGTACAACAAGAAGAGGTCTACAAAATAGTGAAAGCTTTCCATCATGCCCATGTGGGGTCACTTTGCTAACAAAAGAATTGGGTACAAGGTATTCCATCGAGGGTATTATTAACCCTATATTTACAAAGATGTTAAGGAATACATGAAGAGATGTGACAGCTTCCACTACATGGGTAGACTAGTATAGATATAAGATGCCACTATAGTCTTGCCTGGTGTCGTAACCCTTTGAAAGATGGGCCATTGATTTTGTGCAGACAATAAATCACCCTTCCTATTAGAAATCCTACATACTGGTTTGGAAAAAATTATGTTAAAAAATGAATGGAAGCTTAAGTACTCTTGATGACAATCGAACCAGAAATAGAGGAATTTCTCCATGAATAATTTTTCACTAGATTCAAAATACCTTGAGAGAGTTACTGATGGAGAAATTTAATTCACTTCAAGGATTGCTAAGGAATTAATCGACAATTGCAAGATCAAGCACATGGTAAAAACACCATATCATCCATAGGCTAATGGACAAGTGGAGGGGCATAACAATATCCTTAAGGAAATCATCACCAATAATTCTAGGCTATACCTTAAGGATTGTGTTGATTGACTCCTCGAAGCACTGTGAACCTATAAAACAACGTGGAGAACTACTACTAGATGTACATTATATGAACCAGTGTGTGGAAAGTGATTTATTTTTCTTATTGAAATAGAGATCTATTGTAGCCGCTACAAGCACCCTCCAAAATTTTGCCTTAGCTTCATTTTTTAGCATTCCTTACAACCTTCACAGCAGCTTACCTTCCTTCATCAAGTTCACAAGCTTCAGTGTATTTCTTGCACAAAGGTAGCTTGTTGATCACAGCTTGATCCATTCCCCTCACAGGTTGTTCACCCAGACTCTGCCCAGATGCAGGCTAAGAAGCTTCCCCAAGAAAATTATGCATTTTTGGAGGGAAACCAGACTACCCTCTAGAAATTGCGCAATCCTGTCTGGCAACCTGCTAGGCTCCAGGATTGCGCAATCCTGTCAGTTAACACTCCCAGCAAGAATTGTACAATTTTCCCCATCAGGGCTACTCAACCTAGAATTTTCATAAATCTGGGAAGCACTCAGCCGCTTTGCCTAGAAATTGCATAAATATCCTTAGTAGTCAGCCCAGCTCCCAGCCAGAAATGCACATTTCCTTCAAGCAGTTGAACAACCTCTTGCATGTGTAGTTTAGTTGACCAGTTCCCTCCGGGACCGAGAAAAATAGACTTGCATGCATGGGTTGCTTCTCCCAAGAAAGAATGCAAAGGCATCTTTTGTTTCAAGGATCTATGTTTACTAGTTGGAGGTTACATGCAAGGATCAATTCAGACACCTCCCACCAAGTGTTGCTTCCCCTAGATTTGTGGCATGTGCATCACAACCTCGATGTTATCAAAACTCATCAATCAGATGCTACAGAGCTCATTCCTCACATCAACCTTGTAGCTCTAACATCCCACATCACATCTAGGAGTAGTCAGCATATTCAACTCAGCTTTTTTGGGGTAAGCTCGCTTCCCATGCCTTGTGCTGCATTTTTGTCGCTTTTTGTGTTTTTTCATGTGGGAGTATTGTTTGCTTGGTTTCTTTGAACCTTTCTATCATTTACATGTATACTAGATTGTCTTAGCTCTATTTCATTTTTCGTTTCTATCTCACTATTATCGCATGCATGAAACTTTTTTACATAGACGTTCGTCCAACCGGCAAACTGCCTCACCCACATGCATGTTGATCTATTTTTTGAATCGTTCATTCATGTTTCACATGCACTGTCAATCACTTCTACTATCACGTAATGTTGCCATGCATTTACTGTCTTAGTTGCTTTCAATTTCCCATCGACAAATCGGGCCAACCTTGGCCCGGACTCTGCCTTCACCAAGGCTGCATTACGCAATTTGGCGAAGGAAGGCTCACCTTCCTCTGCATATTTGTGTATTCTTTCCCGGCACTGGCCTCTAGGACTATTTTGCACATTTTTGGAGGACAGTGGCTGCTTGGCCCAAGAAATAGCACAAATCTGCCCCTAGGCCAGTAGCCCTTCCCAACTGGAATTGTGCATTGTGCAATCCCAATAGTTAGCAACCAAACTAGACTATGCATTTCGTAGTTCTAGTAGTCATCTAGTCTCCAAACAACCCATATTGTGCCTTGTGCAGTCTTGGCAGTCAGTCTCTCGACCTCCTGGCTACAATTTCACAACCTTCATGATCATGCACCCAAGTATGTTGTAAGTCAGTTCTCATGTTCATATTGGTTTTGACTGAAAGATTTATTTCCATGAGTGTTTCAATGTCTCTAGGTATCCCTGGTTTTCATCTGCCTCTCAGTAGTACAAGTACAATGGTTTATAGGAGAGCAGAGACGAAGACACCATTCAGAGCACACTTGGGGATGAAGTCGATCAAGTGTCCATGGACTTGCCTACTGTTCATAGACAAGGACATCAAGATATGATAGCAGAAGCAACACAGTGAGAAGAATCATGAACATCAGCTAAAGAAAGCATTCCAAATGCAACAAATGCAAGAGGAGGGTTGTTGAAAACACAGAGGCGGAACAAGGTTGCAAGCTCAAGAAGATCCATTGATGATGAAAGCAACTTTGCAGACTCCGGCTATGAAGCGATGACGTGACATGAAGATCATGCAAAGGCAGAAGATGGAACAAAGAAGGAGTTGCATTTACTGAAGCAACAACTCAGGAAGAACATGAAGCTGAACAGACAAACAAATGAGTTGCAATAGGAACAGGAACAACAGTAGGTGTAACATGCACTCACGGATGAAATATCTCCTGTACAAGTTAAGGATCCATCCTAACAACTGACACAGAGAAGAATTGGTGAGAAGCTTTGTTGATTACATGCAAGGGATTCAGTAGCATGCATGTCATTGAGTGCACACATGCAGTCCAACCCATTCAACAAACTCATTAAGGCAAAGACAAGAAGCAAGTCCAACTGGGGCTAAACATGTACTTCGGCAAGTTGATGCATATGACCACCAACACACACTTGAAGATCAACACGAACACTATGCATCAGCGTTTTGTTGGTTCGATAATACCTAAGAAGACCATACGCATGTTAGCAGACAAGTTGGATGAAGGGGCCGAACCAATGCAACGGTTGCAACGAAGGCAAGAGTTCCCTCCAGCAAGATGTCACCATGAGGTGCATGCACATCATCACGGACGAAAAGCTTGGCATTAGCTCACCACCTTTGCCATCTCAAGCAAGTCAAAGAGTTTATCTCATCACAGCGAACCAAGTGACAGTGATGTCTTGTAAGGCTTGCTCAAGCCATGTTGTCTCACATGAGTACATGTGCATTGTAATGTTGAGTCATGTCAAGTGTAAGTCAAGTGTCAATGGTTGGATGTAACAGTTATAGAGTAGGTGAAGAGTCATGAGGGTAGTTGAACTGTCATAAAGGGGAATGTCAAGGGTCACCCCATGATCTAAAAATGAGATCTTAAATCAATATAAAGGTATTATAGACTCATGTGTAGGAATGCCTATATTACTTAGTGCAATGGATCGAAAAGATTGCAAATAATATAGATAATGAGTAGTTAGAAAACATAATAGTCACACACATTAACACAACAAATAATCAAAGATTTCACCAGACTTCCTGGCTATGTCTCCTGGTCCAACTTTCAGTGTTCGACCTCTATATTATGTCTTCAAGAGCATATTATTACAAGTGTGAGCTCAAACCAAGTCTCAACACAACAGTGACACAACAACAGGGATTTACTTGAAATCCTCAAGTCTACAAGAGTACACAAACTCTCCCTCTTGTGCTCTATCTTCTACTTTCTCTCTGTCTCAGCAACTGCTTCCTCTGTCTCTACCATTGAATGGCTTTTAAGCCTATTGATGCTTGTCTGTTCGTCTCCCCTTTCGGGCTCTCTGGCTTCCAATCGCTATCCCTTCCTCATCTTCTAGAGCGTTTAACAATCATTGCTAAATTCCCTAAGGTATGGTGGCCACCTATTTGTAATAGAAAGGACCACTGGTACAGGTGAAATCCCATAAAGTCGTTTCTTTATTTACACAGAGAAATACATAGAAAACACTGAAAAATCTGACAAAATACTTTCTATCGAACTTCAAATAACATTGAAGCCGCCCTATAATCCTATCAGATCCACCTTTGGTTGCTATCGCAAGTCCAACATTGATCTGCGTGATCTCCAATCCAACGCTTGATATCAATTTCAGGCGGCTTATGTGTACGGATATTACCCACCCAAAAAGGCGGTTTTCTCTCTCCTGTACCAAGCCACATGTCGGCCAGTGTATGGGATCGGGCGGAGCCCATCCGATACCACTTACTGCTTGAGGCCCACCTAGAATCCCGCTTACCACGGAACTCAAATAATATAGAGTTGCATTTATAAACCTTTTAGGTCCAGTTTTTTCTCTTTGGGCGCATTTCCTTTGTATTTTGGTTTTATAACAGAAATGCGTAAATACATAGAAAAACCTGACAAATCCCTTTTTATCGAAACTCAAAATTTATCAAGCCGCATCTATAAACCCCGTCAGGTCCGCTTATCGCAAGTCGCATATTGTATTGGCCCCGCTCCTTTGTATCTTTGCGATGCGATATTGCGATGCGATATATCACATTCGCATATCGCATGGTCTTCGAGCCTTTGGTAAGTCCACCATTGAGTTTTAGTGATGTAATATTGTGATTTGACCTAGGCCGTTGATCTGCGTGCTTGATCAACAGTCCTCGTTAAATCACTTTGATCTCTATCACAATTTCCATAGGGTTGTCTCTGATGTATTCCATCGACTTATCCTGATTGTGATATTCCAATTAGATCTCTACCGTTGATCGGTCCGATCTGACGGCTCCTATGCAGTGTCACTTCCACCTTTGCTTAGCTCTATTTTCCACCATTCTTTCACTATTTTCCCTTCCGATAGTGTTTCTGATAGTTAATATATATGAAGACTTAGATGTTTTAGGATCCATTTTGGATCACACCTTCCCACTGAAAAGATATTGGACCACCAAAAGTTGGTTTTTAGGCATTGATCAAGTGATGATACAACTCCCTCACTTGTTTAACTTCTATCCATCATGCTTTTCTTGGATTTGAACCTTTGAGCCCTATTCTCAGGTATTCAACATCCCCTCCATTCATAGTTCTCACCTTCCTATCCAGAACTGTATCTTCCTATAACTCATTGAGATATTCAGGCAACATATCCTCAATAGAAGGAAACTAACTTTTCTCTTCAGGATCTTCAACCAATGAAGGTTCATACAATCTCAAGTTTTCTGCATTAATGACTAAATAGATCTACATATAAGCTGGAAAATCAAGGCGAAAAGGATTTTCACCAATTTTATCAAGTATCTTGAATTGTCCATACCTTATTGGTTTTAGCTTCTTACCTTCACCTTGCATCCTATCTTTGCTGATGTACAGCCAGACTTGATCACCAACTTGGAAACTATGCTCAACCTGATGCTTGTCATGTCTTGCCTTGTACTTGGCTTGATTTCTTTCCAGTTGTTCCTATACTGCCTGGTGAATTTCTTGGATTTGTTTAATGAACTTGGTTGCTTTTTCCACATCACTGTGTCCATCAACTACTATGTCTTTACCAAAGACAAAATCCAAGGGAGACTTTGATATAAAACCAAAACAAGTCTCAAAAGGAGATCTCTGAGTAGAAGAGTGCTTGGCACAGTTGTAAGCATGCTACACATAGCACAAGTGCTCATCCCAAAGCTTGGGATGCTTGCTGCAATAGCCTCTCAACAACTAGATCACTGTCTAGTTGACCACTTCTGTCTAACCATCTATTTGTGGATGAAATGTTGTGCTTTTCTTCAACTTGGTGTCCATCAACTCCCATATATTTGACCATAACTTCCCAACAAATTGAGAATCTCGATTAGATACAATAAAAGTGGGTAAACCAAAATGAACCCATACATTCTGAAAGAACAACTTTGTTGTTTTTTCAACTATAACCTTCTTGTTACAAGGTATCAAAATACACATTTTACTGAACCTATCCACAACAACATACAAATAATCATGACCTTTTCTAGATTTTGGCAATCCCCCAACAAATTCCATGGAAACACTTTCCCAAGGATGACAGGGAATTGGAAGTGGAGTGTACATGCCTAATTTTCTAATACTGGGCTTGCTTGTAGCACACATAGTACACCCTTTGATATATCTAGAAACTGTCTCATGCATTCTTGGCCAATAACAAAACCTTTGCAACTATGAAACAGTTTTACTTACACCAGAATGACCTGATATTAGAGATGTGCTTCTTGAATTATGTTAAATCTTCAGTTTGTGGAATGCATAACTTTCCCAAATGATATAAGAGTTGGTCCTTTACATAATAATCCAATGCTTCTACCTGTTTTCCATGACTTAAAGTTGCATATACATCTTTAAAATCTACATCTTGAGCATATTGTTCAATGTAACTTTCATGCATTATTGAATTATGCTTAAGTATATTAGATGCATTTATGATTGGTATTGATAACATGTCTACAATTTTATTGTGTATGCCCTTCTTATATTTGATGACAAGATGAAATTGATGTAGAAAACCCATCCACCTATAATGTCTTGATTGTTGCAATTTAGTTTGTGAGTGCAAATATTGAAGTGGTTGATGAACTGTGTGTATGATTGTTTCCTTACCCATTAGGTAATGTTTCCACTTTTTCACACTTTTTACTAATGCATACAATTCTTTATCATATGTGGGATAATTAACTACTGCAGAAGTAAATGTCCCAGAATGATAACATATGGGTTTACTATGTTGCATCAACACTACTCCCATGGCATAGTCACTGGCATCTATCTCAATCTCGAATGGATGTTGAAGATCTGGCAGTGCTAGTACTAGTGCTATACTATTTTTTGGTTTTAAGGTGTCAAAGGCTTTTTGTTGTTTGCCTCCTCACCTAAACACCTATTTCAATCCTATTAAAGCATGTAATGGAGCTGAAATCAATGAAAAGTTAGTAATAAAATTTCTCTAGTATTGTGCTGCCCCTAGGAAACTTCTAACCTTTGTAGCAGATTTGGGTTTAGGCCTGTTCACAATGACTTCAACCTTAGTGGGATCTATCTTCAATTCACCACCCCCTACAATATGACCCAAATAATTTAAATATGTTTTACCAAACTCACATTTTGACAGTTTTACATAGATATTTTCTCTTTCTAAAACATCTAAAGTCTGCTTTACATGCTTTACATGGTCTTCCCATGTCTTACTAAAAAAAAGAATGTCATCTAAATAAACAATTACAAAATCATCAATAAAAGGTCTGAGTACATCATTCATAACTCTCATAAACGTAGCAGGAGCATTAGTTAAGCCAAAAGGCATAACCAACCATTCATACAGTCCTTGCTTTGTCTTGAAAGTAGTCTTCCATGCATCTTGTTCTGCAACTCTGACCTGATGATAGCCACTTCGTAAGTCTAAATTAGAAAAGTAAATTGCTTCTTTCAATTGATCTAATAGATCATCAATACGAGGAAGAGGATAATGATTCTTGATCATTATTTTATTCAGTGCTCTATAATCAATGCATATTCTCCACGATCCATGTTTCTTTCTCACTAGCATGATTAGAGATCCACATGGTGATGTGCTTGGTCATATAAACCCTTTTTCGAGCAATTCTTGTACCTGCTTTTTTATCTTTCCATTCTCTAAATCTGACAACTTGTACATTCCAATGTTAGGTAATGGAGCATCTTGCTGCAAACAAATATCATGTACTATTTCTTGCTTGGGCGGTAGACCTTTTGGTTCTTGAAATAGAACATCATACTTTGAAACAACTTTAACTAAATCAACTTTATGTTTAACATCACAACCTTCAAATGCATTGGATTTTTCATGATCCTTTTCCTTTACAACCATAAGTAAAAACTGCTTACTTGAATTCATAATTTTCTTCATCTGTCCTGAGTTTATGATAGAATAGTTATTTTCGAGTTTATGAGCTCTTACAATATATTCAATTCCATCTTTAGTGAGTTGATACTTATTTTCAGCTCTATAGAAAATAGCTTTCCTATCATACAGGTATGGACTTCTCAAAACAATACCACATATATGTAATAGAACTACATCTAGCTCGACCTCATCTACAAATGTTGATCCAATAGCAAACTTAGGTTTACATTGTCTCGTTACTTGTAGCTTTGTTTTATCACACACCCAAACTAATGGATATGGCTTCTCATGAGGTTTTGTTTGTAATCCCAACATCTTTACAATTGTTTCAGAAATCAAATTTACTTGTGATCCACTATCAAACAAAGTATCAATATTATTATGCTTGGAAATTACACTAATATGAAAAAGCTCATTTCTTTCTCTCTCATTACTTTCATTATTAATAGATTGTGCATAATTACTAGTGGATGCTTCAGAATCTTTACCTTTAATACTCATGGTTGTAATTTTTGTTTCATCACCTGAATTTGACCCCAAGTCTTTCTAAATAGCAGCAGCATTCTTCTTCTCCCTTCCACCAAACTTCTTGGGTTTCATTTCTGGATGCAAAGACCAGCAGTGTGCCTCATCGTGTCCTTCTTTCTTGTAATGAGTGCATGAAGGTTTATCCTTCTTTACAGTGTTTTCTTTCCTCTCCTTCCATTTCAGTTTCTTCTTTTCCTTGCTCTTTCTTATAGAATATTTAGATGTTCCCCCAATCTATAGGTTTACATTCTTACCTCTAGCTTCTAGATGTGTGGCTTGAATTGATACATCATCTAAGCTAGTGGGATTAAACATGAGAATAATATGCTTTAAATATCTATGAAGACCACCTATATACTTTAATAAAGTTTCAGGTGAGTCTAATGATATTCCTAGAGTGAAAGCTCTCTTTCTGAATTCCTGAGTATAACTTTGTACACTCTGACCCTTCAACTGGGGAAGAGTTTTCCAACTCATCATTGCTTACTGCATGTAAGCTAAAAGATAGAATTTCTTTTTAATAGCAAAAACAAAGCCTTTCCAGGTAGAAAGGATTTAACCATGTTTTTTCAGATCATCTTGTGTCTTGCCTTCCCACCATACTAGTGCAGTTCCTCCAAGTCAAGGGCTAGCCAGCTGAATCATTCTCCTTTCCGAATCAATGTTTTGCACCCTGCAATATACATCAATCTGTCTTATCCAATTATCTAGCTTCTCTGCATTTTGTTCTCCATCATAAATTAGCAAATCAAACTTCACATCTAATTTAATCAAAGAATTTTTCTTCTTTTTCTTAGCAGGGCTAGCTTTATGCAAAGAAGATGATGAGGTAGGTGATGATGGAGGAGTTGGTGGAGAAGGCATTTCTCCTTTTCCTTTTCCTTCTAGAGAGGCAACTAGAAAAGGTTCCTCTACTCCTTTATTGAGTTTAGGTGTTGAGGTGCTTTCACCTAAACCCTTCTTAAAATCGAGATACATCTCTTCCACCATGGCTTACATGGCCTTAAAACCTTCCATGAATTGAGATTTTGATCTCAATGGATTTTCTTCTACCATTCTTCTCTGATAATAGACTCTTCCAATCTCTAGATTAGCCTCAACAATTTCTCCTTCTCCTAGTCTGAGCTTTAATATAGTTAGCATTCAAAACCTAGCACAAGCATTTCTAACCTTAACAAAACCTAATTATATGATACCACTTGATCTGAAAATGAGATCTTAAATCATTATAAAGGTATTACAAACTCATGTACAGGTATGCCTATATTAATTAGTGAAACAGATCGAAAAGATTGCAAATAACATAGACAATGAGCATTTAGAAAACATAACAGTCACACACATTAACACAAAAAATAATCAAGGAGTTCACCAGACTTCCTGGCTACGTCTACTGGTCCAGCTTTCAGTGTTTGACTTCTTTATTATGTCTTCAAGAGAAGATTATTACAAGTGTGAGCTCAAACTGAGTCTCAACACAACAGTGACAAAACAACAGGGATTTGCTTGAAATCCTCAAGTCTATAAGATTACATAGATTCTCCCTCTTGCTCTTTGTCTTCTGCTTTCTCTCTGTCTCAACAATTTCTTCCTCTGTCTTTGCCATTGAATGGTTTTTAATCCTATCGGTACTTGTCTATTCATTTCCCCTTTTGGGCTCTTTGGCGTCTGGCTGTTGTCCCTACCTCTCCTTCTGGAGCATTTAACAATCATTGCTAAATGCCCTAAGGTATGGTGGCCACCTGTTTCTAACAGAAAGGACCACTGTCGTGGGTGAAATCCCAGAAATTCGTTTCTCTGTTTACACAAAAAACACAAAAAAATCTGACAAAACACTTTGGACTTCAAATAACATTGAATCCACACTATAATCCTATCAAGTCTGCCTTTGGTCCGCTATTGCAAGTCCATTGTTGATCTGCGTGATCTCCGATCCAACAGTTGATATCTATTTTAGGCGGCTTATGTGTACAGAGATTACCCACCTGAAAAGGCAATTTTCTGTCTCCTACACCAAGCCACGTGTCGACCAATGTATGGGATCGGGCAGAGCCCATCCAATACCACTTACCGCCTGAGGCCCGCCCAAAATCCTGCTTACCACGGAACTCAAATAATATAGAGCTTCATTTATAAACCTTTCGAGTCCAGTTTTACTGCTTCAGGTGCATTTCCTTTGTATTTCGGTTTTATCACAGAAATACGTAAATACATAGGAAAACCCGACAAATCCCTTTTTATTGGAACTCAAAATTTATCAAGCCGCATCTATAAAACTCATCGAGTCTAGATCATCGCAAGTCACATATTGTATCGGCCCCGCTCCTTTGTATTGTTGCAATGTGATATATCGCAATTGCATATCACATGGTCTTCGGGCCTTTGGTAAGTCTACCGTTGAGTTTTAGCAATGTGATATTGCGATTTGATTTGGACTGTTGATCTACGCGCTTGATCAAAGGTCCTCGTTAAATTTCATTGATCGCTATCGCAATTTCCATAGAGTTGTCTCTGATGTATTCTGTCGACCTCTTCCGATTGCGATATTCCAATTAGATCTAGACCATTGATCGATCTGATCCGACAGCTCCTATGTAGCGTTGTTTCCACCTTTGCATAGCTTTGTTTTCTGCCATTCTTTCACTGTTTTCCCTTCCGATAGTGTTTCCGATAGTTAATATATATGAAGACTTAGAGGTTTTAGGGTCCATTTTGGATCAACCCACCCTTTGCTATAAATAGTCCCTCATAACTCATTGTATAGGCTTTTAGTCAGCCAAGCTTCTGATAAGACTATCTTGGAAAGAGCTTGGACAATATTGTAATGTGCCTTGGCTTCTCCACTGCATGGAGCTAGTTCATCTCTTTGGAGGAGCAGGCAGATGTGGCTATAACATTCCACGGTTAGGGCTAGTAGGTTTACATGGATGTATTGTATGATTGTCACTTACACTTCTTTATATAATAAGAGCCAACACATTTTCATGCATATGTTGTTATTGTAGTTGGACTGCTCTGGTTGCCTTAATGATATATGTTGTTTAACTTACATACTTGTGTACGAACTTATTTATATGCAATTATATGAATCTTTTTGTTAATTTATTGTATATGTTGTTAATGTTGTCACCATCCATGTCGACTGCTCTACTAGACATCAGGCAGACCTTTCACATGAACCTTACTGTAACAATTGTTGCACTCGTATCAGGCCGATCCATGAGTGTTGTACGTGTTATCTTACCTTGTACGTTGAGACTCTCGCATCCAAGTGGACTGCTCGCCTGAAGATGTGCATGTCCTTTTGGTGTCGTGTGTTCCTAGCTGAGTTGGGACTGATCCCTCTCAACCTGGAACTCACCTCCACCCTCATCTCCCTTTTATGTGTTACAAACTCTCATACATCTTCCCTAACTCAGTACATTAGTCACACCCTTGCTACTAACAGAGTTATCTTACTTGCCTCTGTGCGACATCGCGGTCAAGGCATTACTTTACGACCCACTGCTACGACTCCTACACCAAACAGTCTGAGGTCTAATTGGGACTTCATACCAGGGAGATCCCCTTGACATGTTGGCGGGTCTAGCACCGTCAAAATTTTGGCTCTAGAAGGAGGTCCAAATGACAAGCTGAGTCCTCACATCTATTTTGAATCTCTACACATCTATCATGGTTCACTACCGAGATGCTCTTCCTAAATGTATGTCTTATGGAAATGATTTCATCATCTCAGAACGACTCTCAGATAACTTGTTTCATAAAACATTTGATGGTGGAGGCTATGTAGCCTTAGTAAGGCATGCGGTCGGCATTGTAGGCTCATGCAAAATACATGGATTCTTTGAAGAATACATGAGATCCGCATTGTTCATATACACACTTCGAGGGCACCCAATGCACTAGTGTGCCACACTGACTGAAAAATATATTCATTCTATTACCTATCTGGTTGCAGAGTTAACTGTGATTTCAATCACTATGACCATAAGGCACTCAACAAAGAAATTTTGAAATTATGAAAAGTACCCGATGAATTCGTTGAATAGTTTCGCACACGCTTTTGTAATATTGTATAATGATTCTTAGAAGATGATATTGATTGGGAATTTCTTGATGGAATATTTGAGTATCTTCTTCACATATATGAACCCCGCTCAGCATACTTTGATGATGGATTTGCAAAATCACAGGCATGCACAGTCACTGTCATAAGTGACTGTCTACCTTCACCTCATCAAATAGCTCCACCACGGCAGAGTGATATGGGAGATCATGCACATGCCTCTGTTGAACTATCACACTCTCCCACCCCACCTGCTCTTGAGATTTCCGCAGATTTGGCTAGAAATCCTGTTGGTTGTCACGTGGACTTTTCCCTCGACCTACGTCGTCGCATTCTGTTGATCCTCTGGATTGTATTGTCTTGTGTTCTCCCATTCCGGACTCCTCACATGTTGTGAATGAGGATCAAGTTGTCGACGGAGTTGGTGTTATGCATCCAACCTGTGCCATCATTCATGATGAGTGTGTGCGGTAATATAAAGAAGAGCCTGCGATGAAGGATGACTCCCTTCTAGCTGCACCTCATCCCCTTCATTCTAAGATCCCTTATGATTCTGCCACTATTGATTTCCCTTATGAAAACCCATTTCTGGATGCTTCTACTTCTAATCATTCACAAGACACGTTGGATGTCAGTCTGTCATTACAATGTAGAGAAGACACATCTTCCTCGGAACATCCATCCAATCTGTCATCTATCTTTCTTGAAAATATAGAGGGTGAACATCTTTACTTCTTATATACCCCTCTACCCGATTCATCAAATCATGAGGATGCCGATGAAAATCTCGAATTTTCTGATCTTGGTTTTCGTGATCTATTCACTTCCTCGTCCGATCACAATGTTGATTCAACCACTATTAATCTATCTAAGGCACTGGTCTATGATTATCTATCTTTCCATGAGGTCCTCCCCAGACTATCGAGGCACTTTAGCCCAAGTTGATGGTTATGTCAGGCCCTCGCTATCCTGATATTGGTTTTGGTTCTGGTTAAGAAATTGTTGAATCACTCAAGGCTCCTCATCACTCTCTACTTTGCATTGAAGATCAACCAAACACCCAAATTTTGTTTCCTCCACCTGAACTACACGATCCCATCACTCATGCATTGGAGGAATATTACATAGCAAGCACACATTGATATCACAAGTGGTCTACCTTTATCATGTTTGCTTGCATGTCAGAGTCAAGAGAATGCATACACTCAACATCTGCATGCATTGTAGCACAACAACATGGCAATGTCATGCACTTTCACTCATCTGTGTTATGTGGTCACTTGTAAGCTCAGAGTTTGTTTGTCTTCACCGTTACATCTTTCTTGTTTGTTGATTCGCACAAATGTCTTGTTCATGAACCATGCCCTCACCCACATGGGTCAACCAATGCAATGGTGGTTGCATTGGAAGTATCACTTCACATGAGGTGATCCATGCACTGTTAGCTTAGGAGTAGGAGTAGTGTTTTCTTTCAATCAGTTTTCTTGCATGCTTGTTTGATTACTTGCTTCGCTTGTTTGTTTGTTTTCCTGCTTGCTTATTTGCTTACTTGTTTTTCTTTCACTTTTTCTTATGTTCTTGCTTTGCTGTGCTTTTTGTTAGTTCACTTATTTCATTTCATATAATAGTTTCTCATGAATCCATGTATGACTCTTGAAGCAAGCTAGGTAAAGTACAAGAGGTCTTGTGTTGTTATCGCTACTTGGTTATCTGTCATCCTGCCTTTGTATGAAGAAATTGTTACTTTCAGTCCATGATACGTCAATGGAAAATACGTAATGTTCGAAGTGAACCTTGGTGAAAACACAACGTTTGCGTGCTAACTAGTGTCACCTCCTCTAGTCATTTGTTTTTGGGTTAACCCTTGTCATCTCAATCAAGTAGAGTAAGGTGAGGAGGAAAAACTTAACAGGCACATCAGAGATACAATAAACTACTTCTCTGCTAGAACAACCTCCTCTTCTCTCACTAAGTTAGGATCCCTCTTTCGCCTCTGAAATGAATAAGTGTTATGCACAGTTACAAAAATGAAAAAAATCAAAAAGTGAAAAATGTTTGAAAAATGAAAATGAATAAGGCGAAAGAATAGAAAGGCTTCCTACACAGGGAGGTGATGCAAGTAATTTTGTCGAGGTACTAACCGGGCTTGCTGGTAGTGGAGCCATGCTTATGCTCCTATGTGACTCCACCGGGATACTTTCCAGGCCTACTGGAAGTGGAGCAACACCAGAGATGAAACTAAGACTCTGATGACTATACTGCCTGTACGTCAACATACCCCTCAACCCCAATCGAAACAACTATGTAGCCTCGGCTTGGAATGTGCGTCAATCGACCAAGAGCTTGGTAGATACTACATCTTACAATCAAGATAGTGTGGAAACCAAGAGGAGATGAGAACTGAACAATACTTTCGAAGGTGTTAAACTTTCTTTTCATGAACAAGGTCCATTCAGAGAGCCGAAGTTCTACCAGTGTGTTGCCAAGTGTTGTAGTGGCTATAACCACCCTCCAAAATTTTTCCTTAGCTTAGTTTTGGAGCCTCCCTTCCAACCTTCACAGTAGCTTGCCTTGCTTCATCAAGTTCACAAGCTTCAGTGTCTTTCTTGCACAAAGGCAGCCTTTCGATCACAGCTTGATCCATTCCCCTCACAGGTTGTTCACCCAAACTTGGTCCAGCTATAGGCTAAGCAGCTTCCCCAAGAAAATTGCGCATTTCTGGAGGTCAACTAGCCTTCCCTCTAGAAATTTCGCAATCATGTTTGGCAGCCTACTCGGCTCCAGGATTGTGCAATCCTACCAGTCAACACTCCCAACAGGAATTGCACAATTTTTTGTAGCAGGGCTACTTAGCCCAAAAAATGCACAAATCTAGGCAGTAGTTAGCTTCTCTACCCACAAATTGCGCAAATCTCCTGGGTAGTTATCCCAACTCCCAGCCAGAAATGCGCATTTCCTTCAAGTAGTTGAACAGCCTCTTGCATGTGCAGCTTGGTTGACCGGTTCCCTCCGGGATCGAGAAAAATAGACTTGCATGCATGGGCTACTTCTCCCAAGGCAGCATGCAAAGACATCCCTTGTTTCAAGGATCTATGTTTACAAGTTGGAGGTTACATGCAAGGATCAATTCAGAAACCTCCCACCAAGTGTCGCTTCCCCTATATTTTTGGCATGCGTGTCACAACCTTTGATGTTATCAAAACTCATCAACCAGACGCTGCAGAGCTCATTCATCACATCAACCTTGTAGCTCTGACATCTCACATCACATCTAGGAGCAGTCGTCACATTTAACTCTAATGTTTTCGAGTAGGCTCGCTTCCCATGCCTTCTACTGCATTTTTTTGGCTTTCTGTGTTTTCACTTGTGGGAGTACTATTTGCTTGATTTCTTTGAACGCTTGCTATTGTTTACATGTATAGTAACTTTTCTTAGCTCTGTTTCAGTTTTCGATGCTATCTCACTGCTCTCACATGCATGAAAATGTTTTGCATGGACGCTCGCCCAACCGGCAAACTTCCTCACCCACATGCATGTTGATCTGTTTGTTGATTCATTCATTCATGATTCACATGCACTATCGATCACTTCTTCTATCAATTAATGCCACCATGAATTTACTGTCTTAGTTGCTTTCAGTTTCCCATCAGCGAATTGGGCCAACCTTGGCCCGAACTCTGCCTTCACCAAGGCTGCATTGCAAAATCTAGGGAAGGAAGGCTCAACTTCCTCTCCAGATTTGCGTATTCCTACCCAACACTGGCCTCCAGGACTGTTTTGTGCATTTCTGGAGGACAGTGGCTACTTGGCCCAAGAAATTGCACAAATCTGCCCCTATGCCAGCAAGCCTTCCCAGCTGGAATTGCACATTGTACAATCCCAGTAGTCAACAGCCAGACTAGATTGTGCATTACGCAATTCCAGCAGTCAACTAGTCTCTCAATAGCCCAGACTATGCCTTGTGCAGTCTTGGTAGTCGGTCTCCCAACCTCCCAGCCGAAATTGCACAACCTTCATGATCATGCATCTAGGAATGTTGCAAGTTAGTTCTCATGTTCATTTTGGTTTTCAACTAACAGATTGATTACCATGAGTGTTACCATGTCTCCAGGTATCCCAAGTGTTCATCTACCTCTCATCAGTATAGGTACAATTATTTCCAAGAGAGTAAAGACGAAGACACTGATCAGTGCACACTTGGGGATGCAATCGACCAAGTGTCCATGGACTTTCCTACCCACGAAGACATCAAGTTGTTTGTAGACAAGGACATCAAGATATGAGAGAAACAACATCATGAACAACAGTTGAAGACAACATACCAAATATAATGAATGTAAGAGGAGGTTGGTTGAAAACATGGAGGTGGAACAAGTTTGCAAGCTAAATCAAGTCCATTAATGATGAAAGCAACTTTGGAAACTCCAGCTATGAAGTGATGATGCAACATGAAGATCACGTGAAGGAAGGAGATGGAACAATGAAGGAGTTGCATGTGTTGAATCAGTAACTCGAGAAGAAGATGAAGCTACACAGACAGACGAATGAGTTGCAATAGGAACAAGAACAGCAGTGGGTGTAACATGCACTCACGAATGAAACTACGCCCGTACAAGTTAAGGAACCATCCTAGCAGCTAACACAGATCAAACATGGTGTCTAGTGTTGTTGATCGCATGCAAGGGATTCAACAGCATGCATGTCATTGAGTGCATGCATGAAATCAAACCCATTCAACACACTTAACAAGGTGAATATAAGAAGCAAGTCCAACTAGGGTTGAACATGTACTGTGGCAAGTTGATGTGCCTGACCACCAGCACACACTTGAGGATCAACACGAACACTATGCATCAATGTGTTTCCTGTTCAACCATACCCAAAAAGACCATGCACATGTTAGCAGGCGAGTTGGATGAAGGGGTCAAACCAATGCAATGGTTGCAACAGAGGCAAGAGTTCGCTTCAAGAAGATGTCACTTTGACGTGCATGCACACCATAACGAATGACCAAGCTTGGTATCAACACACCACCTTCACAATCACAAACATGTCAAAGAGTTGAGGCGCATGCACACCATCACAAAATACCAAGCTTGGAATCAACTCATCACCTTCGCCATCACAAGCATGCCAAAGAGTTGACCTCATCACAGCGGACCGAGTGTCAGTGATGTCTTGCAAGGCTTGCTCAAGCCATGTTGTCTCACATGAGTACATCTGCATTGTGATGTTGAGTCATGTAGTGTAATTCAAATGTCAATGGTTGGATGTAACAGTCATAGATTAGGTGAAGAGTCATGAAGGTAGTTAAACTGTCACAAAGGGGAATGTCAAGGGTCACCCCACCCTTTGCTATAAATAGTCCCTCATAACTCATTGTATAGGCTTTTGGTCAGCCAAGCTTCTGATAAGGCTATCTTGGAAAGAGCTTGGACATTCTTGTAATGTGACTTGGCTTCTCCACTGCATGGAGCTAGTTCATCTCTTTGAAGGAGAAGGTGGATGTGGCTATAACATTCCACTATTGGGGCTAGCAGGTTTACATGGATGTATTGTATGATTTTCACTTACACTTATTTATATAATAAGAGCCAGCATATTTTCATGCATATGTTGTTATTGTAGTTGGACTGCTATGGTTTCCTTGATGATATATGTTGTTTAACTTACGTACTTGTGTATGAAATGATTTATATGCAATTATATGAATCTTGTTGTTAATGTGTTGTATATGTTGTTAATGTTGTCACCATCCGTGTCGACTGCTCTGTCGGACATCATACAAACCTTTCACATGAACCTTGTTGTAACAACTGTTGCACTCATCTCAGACTAATCCATGAGTGTTGTACGTGTTATGTTATCTCGTATGTTGTGACTGCCGCATCTGAGTGGACTTGCTCCATTGAAAGTTGTTCATGTCCTTTTGGTTTTGTGTGTTCCTAGCCAAGTTGAGACTGATCCCTTTCAACCTGGAACTCACCTCCACCCTCATCTCGTCCTTATGTGTTAGAACCTCTCATACATCTTCCTTGACTCATTGCATCAGTCACACCCTTGCTATTGACAAAGTTATCTTACTTGCCTTTGTGCGACATCGCGGTCAAGGCATTACCTTACGACCCACTGCTAGGACTCCTACACCAAATGTTCTGAGATCTAATTGGGACTTCTTACCGGGGAGATCCCCTTGACATATTGGCAGGTCCAGCACCGTCAACAAGATCCAAACACTAAGGATTATAGTACAACTTGGACTAGACTTATGTGAATCTAAAAAAAAAGGCTCCTCTAGATCAATGAGTTAGATGAATTATTTTAGGCCGCCCTACATCAAACCATAGTGATACAACACTAGAGGGCCAAATGGCATGATAATTTCATCAAAAGGAATAAATTTAAAGATGGAGATTGGACAATACTATTAAAATACAAGTTCAAAGACTTTAGAGGGATGTTTTGGATTAGATACTTGGACTGTATGAGATTGACATAGTATATGATAATTGAGCCATTGATATTTGTATTATTTATGAAGAAAGGACTCATCTAATGGAAAATGGACACAAGCTCCACCTATATTGCCGACCTAATCAAGAGAGGACTTTTAGAGGATGATTACTAATGGATGGCTTAATAGTGACATGTACATTTTAATAAAGGATTAATCCCTACATGATGACTCATTCGTAGGCCTTTCCACTCCAAAACACAAGAAGAGGAAAAGCTCATGTATGAGAACCCTTAGGGACATACCTAAGCACATGAAATATTAGAAAAATACAAATATTATGTGTGTGTGTGTGTGTGTGTGTGTGTATGTATGTATATATATGTATATCTGTATATGTATATGTATGTATATATGTATGTATGTGTGTATATTAAACAATAAAAATCATAGAAAGACACCTTGAACGCTTGTTATCTTTTACATGTGTTTTCACTTATGGGAGTACTATTTGTTTGATTTCTTTGAACGCTTGCTATCGTTTACATGTATAGTAACTTTTCTTAGCTCTGTTTCAGTTTTCGTTGCTATCTCACTGCTCTCGCATGCATGAAATTGTTTTGCATGGACGCTCGCCCAACCGGAAAACTTCCTCACCCACATGCATGTTGATCTATTTGTTGAATTGTTAATTCATGATTCACATGCACTATCGATCACTTATTCTATCACTTAATGTCGCCATGAATTTACTATCTTAGTTTCTTTCAGTTTTCCATCGGTGAATTGGGCCAAACTTGGCCCAAACTCTGCCTTCACCAAGGCTGCATTGCAAAATCTAGGGAAGGAAGGCTCAAATTCCTCTCCAGATTTACATATTCCTACCCAACACTGGCTTCCAGGACTGTTTTGTGCATTTCCGGAGGAAAGTGGCTACTTGGCCCAAGAAATTGCACAAATCTGCCCCTATGCCAGCAAGCCTTCCCAGCTGGAATTGCGCATTGTACAATCCAAGTAGTCAACAGCCAGACTAGATTGTGCATTATGCATTTCCAGCAGTCAACTAGTCTCTCAACAGCCCAGACTATGCCTTGTGCAGTCTTGGCAGTCGGTCTCCCAACCTCCCAGCCGAAATTGCACAACCTTCATGATCATGCATCTAGGTATGTTGCAAGTTATCTCTCATGTTCATTTTGGTTTTCAACTAACAGATTGCTTGCCATGAGTGTTGCCATGTCTCTAGGTATCCCAAGTGTTCATCTACCTCTCATCAGTATAGGTACAATGGTTTCCAAGAGAGTAAAGACGAAGACACCATTTAGTGCACACTTGGGGATGCAGTCGACCAATTGTCCATGGAATTTCCTACCCACGAAGACATCAAGTTGTTCGTAGACAATGACATCAAGATATGAGAGCAGCAACATCATGAACAACAGCTGAAGATAGCATACAAAATACAATGAATGTAAGAGGAGGTTTGTTGAAAACATGGAGGCGGAACAAGTTTGCAAGCTAAATCAAGTCCATTGATGATGAAAGCAACTTTGGAAACTCTAGCTATGAAGTGACGATGTGACATGAAGATCGCGTGAAGACGGGAGATGGAACAAAGAAGGAGTTGCATGTGTTGAATCAGCAACTCGAGAAGAAGATGAAGCTTCACATATAGATGAATGAGTTGTAGTAGGAACAGGAACAACAGTGGGTACAACGTGCACTCACGGATGAAACTACGCCCGTACAAGTTAAGGAACCATCCCAGCAGCTGACACAGATCAAACATGGTTTGCAGTGTTGTTGATCACATGCAAGGGATTCAATAGCATGCATGTCGTTGAGCGCATGCATGCAATCAAACGCATTCAACACACTTACCAAGGCAAATACAAGAAGCAAGGCCAACTAGGGTTGAACATGTACTGCGGCAAGTTGATGTGCCTGACCACCAGCACACACTTGAAGATCAACACGAACACTATGCATCAATGTGTTGCCTATTCAACCGTACCCAATAAGACAGTGCACATGTTAGCAGGCGAGTTGGATGAAGGGGTCGAACCAATGCAATGGTTGCAACAGAGGCAAGAGTTCGCTTCAACAAGATGTCACCTTGAGGTGCATGCACACCATAACGAATGACCAAGCTTGGCATCAACTCACCACCTTTGCCATCACAAGCATGTCAAAGAGTTGAGGTGCATGCAAACCATCACGAAAGACCAAGCTTGGCATCAACTCACCACCTTCACCATCACAAGCATGCCAAAGAGTTGATCTCATCACAGTGGACCAAGTGTCAGTGATGTCTTGCAAGGCTTGCTCAAGCCATGTTGTCTCACATGAGTACATGTGCATTGTAATGTTGAGTCATGTCAAGTGTAAGCTAAGTTTCAATGGTTGGATGTAACAGTCATAGATTAGGTGAAGAGTCATGAGGGTAGTTGAACTGTCACAAAGGGGAATGTCAAGGGTCACCCCACCCTTTGCTATAAATAGTCCCTCATAACTCATTGTATAGGCTTTTGGTCAGCTAAGATTCTAATAAGGCTATCTTGGAAAGAGCTTGGACAATATTGTAATGTGCCTTGGCTTCTCCACTGCACGAAACTAGTTCATCTCTTTGAAGGAGCAGGTGGATGTGGCTATAACATTCCACTATTGGAGCTAGCAGGTTTACATGGATGTATTGTATGATTGTCACTTACACTTATTTATATAGTAACAGGAAGCACATTTTCATGCATATGTTGGTATTGTAGTTGGACTGCTATGGTTTCCTTGATGATATATGTTGTTTAACGTACGTACTTGTGTATGAACTGATTTATATGCAATTCTATGAATCTTGTTGTAAGTGTGTTGTATATGCTGTTAATGTTGTCACTGTCCATGTCGACTGCTCTGTCGGACATCATAAAAACCTTTCACATGAACCTTGTTGGAACAACTGTTGCACTCGTCTTGGACTGATCCATCAGTGTTGTACGTGTTATGTTACCTTGCATGTTGTGACTGCCGCATCTGAGTGGACTTGCTCCATCGAAAACTGTGCATGTCCTTTTGGTTTTGTTTGTTCCTAGCCAAGTTGGGACTGATCCCTTTCAACCTGGAACTCACCTTCACCCTCATTTCATCCTTATGTGTTAGAACCTCTCATACGTCTTCCTTGACTCACTGCATCAGTCACACCCTTGCTATTGATAGAGTTATCTTACTTGCCTATGTGCGACATCGCGGTCAAGGCATTACCTTACAAACCACTGCTGGGACTCCTACACCAAATGTTCTGAGGTCTAATTGGGACTTCTTACCAGGGAGATCCCCTTGACATGTTGGCGGGTCCAGCACCGTCAACAAGATCCAAACACTAAGGATTATAATACAACTTGGACTAGACTTATGTGAAGCTAAAAAAAAAGGCTCCTCTAGATCAATGAGTTAGATGAATTATTTTAGCCTACCCTACATTAAACCATAGTGATACAACACTAGAGGGCCAAATGGCATGATAATTTCATCAAAAGGAATAAATTTAAAGATGGAGATTGGACAATACTATTAAAATACAAGTTCAAAGACTCTAGAGGGAAGTTTTGGATTAGATGCTTGGATTGTATGAGATTGACATAGTATATGATAATTGATCCATTGATATTTGTATTATTTATGAAGAAAGGACTCATCTAATGGAAAATGGACACAAGCTCCACCTATATCGCCGACCTTATCAAGAGAGGACTTTTCGAGGATGATTACTAATGGATGGCCTAATAGTGATATGTACATTTTAATAAAGGATTAATCCCTACATGATGACTCATTCGCAGGCCTTTCTACTCCAAAACACAAGAAGAGGAAAAGCTCATGTATGAGAACCCTTAGGGACATACCTAAGCACATGACATATTAAAAGAATACAAATATTGTGTGTGTGTGTGTGTGTGTGTGTGTGTGTGTGTGTGTGTGTGTGTGTGTGTGTGTATGTATATCTGTATATGTATATGTACGTATATATGTATGTATGTATGTATGTATATTAAACAATAAAAATCATAGAAAGACACCTCACAATTATCCTTCTGCTTATACATGTATGATTTTTTTTTTTCTGCTAATAAAGTAACTTCTAGGATATGTCGGAGAGGACATTACTATTGTTGCAATTATGTTATTACAACTTTGTTGCTACAACTTCAACATCGAAACTTTATTGTTGCAATTGCATCGCTGTAGCTCTACTCACCATCATTGTTGCAAATCTGTTCACCATTATTGAACTGCAACTTAGCCATAGGACACCATTGCTACAACTCATAAACTATTTTTTTATAACTCCAAGACTGAAAATATATTGTTGCAATTCAAATGGCCTAATGGGTAATGATTCTTTTTTCCACAAAACAATGATTAATTTATTTTGATGGTATAATACTGGTAGAATATTATTGTTGTGATTCCACCAACACTATTGTTGTAACTCTAGCATATTGTTTCAACTCCAACATGTTACGACAACTTCATGTTCATGCTGCAAATTTGAAAAAAAAAATGTGAATATGAGTTGCTTGTGGGGCCATGACAATAACACAACAACAGTACAAGCCAAAGCTACTTATGGTAAGTAAGGATAGGTATGTTTTCCCCAAAAAATTGCATAATGGATAGAACTTATTAGCATAATTCAATTGGACCATTTGATTCAAAACGTCCACATCATTATTGTCTCCACCACCAATGACATAACCTCCCATCACGAATACCATCCTTTCATAATAAAAAATACCCCCATCAAACCATTCATTTTGACTGCAACAATAGTAGTTGAATTTTAAGAAAGAAAGGAAACCATGGGAGGCTCCCTCATTCACAAAGAACCTACAAAATCTTTGTTGTTGCAAGCATATAATCACTTAGGTTTCTACATGGATTAAATATATCAAAAATTTGTGGGGGCATAATGATGAATAAGGCTTAGATTTTATTCCTAATTTCATATAAAAATGGTCAATGCTAGTAAGCATAATTGTGGAGGTCACAAAATAAATTTTGGCTAAGGTAATAGGGTTACCATAGAAAAGAGAAAGACGGTACTGTAAGAGAATGTCAAGTCAAAAATTATAGAACAATTTCTAGATCCTAGGGAATCCCTAATCAAGAAGGGGATACAGTTTGATAGGAGGTCACTACCACACCCATGGGAGCATATAACCCTACTCATGCAAAGGTATACCACCTGCGAGAGCCACCATGGATTCCTATACCTCCAACATTTTCAATTGATGGACCATATGAGCCATGGGAAACTCATCAACTTGCCATACTTTCTCCTCAAAATGCTACAAACCATAACAATGCAGGTACATAAATTTGGATGGCCTAGGGACGTACTTTCCAACATCAACTTGGTAAAATTTCTAGTGGTATGAACCTTGAAATGAGAAGAAAAAATATGGGATGAGGTTATCAAATCCCCCATTAAAATTACAAATTTTTTACTCCACCAGCAGGAGAAGAGGAAGTTTAAAATCCATTACAGAATGATGATGCTATAAATTCTAAATCAATAGCTACTACCACTCTTGGAGTTGTAGTCGAGGAGTACATTGGTACAATTCGTTTGGCCACTGAGTACCCACTTATGCCTATATAAGAAGAAACCATAGAAGGAAACATTGTAACTCCACATAATGATGAGGAAAATTTCTGGAGATCATCAACAATAAATCCACAATGAAGTGATTAAGGAGGATGATAAAGAGGCCACCTTACATGCCTAAGAAAAAGGGATCCAAGTACACCCTTGTGGCTACAACTCTACAAGTATAGCCAAAAACCCTTGCTAACACACAAGAACAAGTAGGGGTGGAGGATGATAGAGTTGTAACAGAAGGAGAGACCTCTACTACTCCATAAGAACCAATAGAGAAGTCTTAAGAAAAATCCCCTACTGACACATAGGAACTAGCAGGTAAGATAGAGAAAGACCAATTTGTTGTTAATCCTACAGAGGAGCTGAGAACAAAAGAACTTGATACAACACAAGTACCAACAGGAGAAGCTTTAGGGAAAGGTCTTGATGTTATATTTGAATTTTATTTAGAAGAGGAAGAAGAAATATAGGTTGTTGTTCTTGAGTAAACTATTGTTGCAACACCAAAAAAATCAAGAAGCCTAAGAAAGTAAGTACTGTAGGAATTTATGGGGTAAGTTCCTCAGACAAAACACCAAAAGGACACCGCTCACAAACAGATCACAGATCAATACACCAGTATTTTGACGTGGTTAAAACCCTCAGAGAGTGAAACAGTCCACGGCCTGCGCCAATGTGGCTACTACAGGCAATTTATTAATAAAATAATGAAAATTTACATAAGCTTCTCTCATGCACGGTAACCTACAAATGACCCTCCATGCCCTTTAAATAGAATTCATGGACCAATCGGGTGTCAAGCCACGGATCAAGTGTCGGTAATACCGAGGAGAGAATGAACCGTCGGATCACTACATATCGTGACCATCGGATGGTAAGTTACAAAAGTACATAGTAAAGAAACACACTTTACCTAACTCTATACTAGACCAAGTTATACTTAACTATTCCTATGTGTCGAAATATCCTAGCATCCCCCCTAAGAACAACTTGGGATAGGATTGAAGGATTTACAAATATGACACAATAGGAGAAGGAAGGAGGCACTAGAGCCTATCCCCCCTTAGTGACAACTTCCTGAACTCCAACCATAAATCGAAGTTCAGTGAACTTCGCCTCTGTGAGAGCCTTTGTGAAGATGTCTGCAACTTGATCATCTGTTGAACAATATTGCACTTCAAAAACATGGTCATGAATGAGCTTTCTGATGAAGTGCATGTTTAGTTCAATGTGTTTGTTGCGCTAATGCTGAACTGGATCTTTGCAAAGCTGAATGGAACTTTGATTATCACACCAAAGTGTAGTCGGATGCTGCTGCTGAAAACCAAACTCTGATAGGATATGACGAAGCCACAAGGCTTCCTTACTAGCCTCTACAGCACCACAATACTCTGCTTGTGCTGAAGAAAGAGAAATGGCAGCTTGTTTCTTGCAAGCCCATGTAATAGGTCATGAACCAAGAGTGAACACATAACCAGCAGTAGACTTCCGATCATCAGGGTCACCAGCCCAATCGGAATCAGTGAAACCAACCAATAGAGGAGATGCTTCAGCACTGTAATGAATGCCAAACTGAACTGTACCAGGAACATAACGAAGTATTCATTTAGCTGCTTTCCAATGACTTTCACGTGGGGTTTGCATAAACCGAGCAACAAGGCCAACAGCAAAGGAAAGATCACGATGAGTATGGGTTAAATGCAAAAGTTTTCCTACAAGTTGACGGTATAAGGTAGCATCAACTTCAGGGGAAGTACAAGTGACTGAAAGTTTGACTCCAGACTGAAAGGGAGAAGGAGCTGGCTAACAATCTTCCATGTGAAAAAAGTGTAGAAGATCACAGGCATACTTGGATTGGGAGAGGAAAATAACTTCCTTGGATTGCAAGACTTGAAGACTGAGAAAATAATTTAAATGTCCTAAGTCTGTCATTTCAAACTTCTTTTTAAGGCTGGACTTCACATGGTTAATAAGGTTGGGATCACTACCAGTGAGGATAAGATCATCAACATAAAGGACAAGAATGATAAGAGACTTGCCCTCTTTCTTGGTGTAGACAGTATTGTCAGAATGACACCTAGAAAAGCCAGATTCTAAAAGAAAACAATCCATTTTGGCATACCAAGCCTGAGGAGCTTGCTTGAGACCATAAAGGGATTTCTTAAGACGACATACAAGGCTGGAGTCTATTTGTATAAACGCAATCGGTTGTTCCATGTAGATTACTTCATGCAAGTCCCCATGCAAGAAGGCAGATTTAACATCCATCTGATGGACTTCCCATTTGAAAGAGGCAGCAAGCGAAAGAACAAGGCAGACAGAGTTCATTTTGGCAATGGGGGAAAAGGTTTCAGTATAATCAATGCCTTCAACTTGTGAAAAGCCCTTAGCAACAAGTCGAGCTTTATGTTTATCAACTTTCCCATCTGGCCCATACTTGGTTCTGTGAACCCATTTGCATTTAACAAGTTTCCGTCCCTTTGGTAGAGGAACAAGATCCCATGTATCGTTTTCCAATAATGAACGATATTCTTCATTCATAGCTGCGACCCAATATGGATGGCCTGAAGCTTCTGCAAAGGTGTCAGGATCATAATTTGCTGACACTTGAGCCAGTAAAGAAGAGGCTCTTTCAAACTGAGAATGGGTACGGCGCTGATCTGTAGGATCACCGGCAAGATCACCTGCTACATCTCGAGTAGCTTGGACCCATTTTGGACGTGAAGGAGATGAAGGAGCTGAAGGAGCTGAAGGATGATCCTGAGAATGTGGGGGAGGATTGTCATCCTCACTTTCATCATATGAAGAAGAAATATGTTCAAAGGTAGAAGAGATAGAGAGAGGTGGCAGATGCACCGAACTAGGCTCGTAGGCCGATTTATTTTCATCAAACTTTACATCTCTTCTAATTATAACATTTTTGGACTTAAATGGAATAAGTCTATATGCTTTGACATCTTCAGAATATCCAACAAAAATACATTTTTCACTCTTTGGTTCTAAAGCTTTACGTTTTTCATATGGAATATGGGCCCATGCTTCACTTCCAGAAATACGAAAGTGACTCACATCTGTTTTGATAGAGCTCCATGCTTCTTCTGGAGTGATGTTCTTTAAAGCTTTAGTAGGAGTGCGATTTAGTATGTAATTTGCACAGTTAATTGCTTCTGCCCAATAGTTAAGACTAAGTTCTTTAGATTGAAGCATACAATTAGCCATTTCCTTTAAGGTATGATTCTTCCTTTCAGCTACACCATTTTGTTGTGGAGTATATGGAACAATATGTTGCATTTGGATTCCATGCTCAGTGCAAAAATTGATGAAGTCGTTTTTAACATATTCTCCGCCATTATCTAATCTTAGCTTAAGAATTTGATGTCCAGATTGTTTTTCAACAAAGGCCTTAAAGGCCAAGAATTTGTTAAATACTTCACTCTTGAGTTTTAAGAAATATACCCAAGTGCTTTTGGAGAAATCATCAATGAAATTTAAGAAATATTTGTAGCCAGAGAAGGAAACAACTGAAAGTGGACCACATAAATCACTATGCACAAGCTGTAGAGGGGCCGAGGTGTGCCAAGAGGCACGTTTTTCAAAACTGTCTCGATGATGTTTTCTGAGTACACATTCGAAACAAACACCATCTCTGCAAGATACCATGGGAAGACCTGTCACCATATTTTCTTTACATAGGTTCTGAAGAGAGAGATAGTTTAAGTGACCAAATCGCTCATGCCAAAGTTTGCTCACTTCATCATTATGAGCAACAAATACTGAGGGAAGATTTGATGACCCAAAGTTGTGAAACTTATACAACCTTGTGGAATCATCAGCAATGCCAGTGGCTAAAATCTGTCTAGGATCCTTTAGGTCCTTAATTACAACATCGTGAGTTGAAAATTCAACGATTTTACCTTCACCTGAATGAGTTATCTGATATATAGATAGAAGGTTGCAGGATAAGGTTGGAACACATAATACATCATTAAATTGACCATTGTCTATATGAACAGTTCCAGTCCCTACAACACTAAGAGATCTATCATCACCAACATATATATTTTGGTGTTACAATCATTTAAAGAAGAAAACATGGCTTTATTTTTGGCCATGTGATAAGAAGCTCCAGAATCAATGAGCCACTCATGAGAATGAGAGGAAGAAGATAACTTTAGTGCATATCCAGACCGAGATGCTTGATAACCACATGCAGAAAGTGCCATTTCTGAAGATGAATTTGAAGAGTGCTCCAAATGGATGTTATGCTTCTTCATTGCTGCTTCCAAGGCTTCCATCTTCTTAAAGCATTTAGATTCTAAGTGGCCATCTCGATTACAAAAGTTGCAATGTCTATCGGTCTTCTTCCCCTTGTTTTTAGTTTCCTTATCATTCTGGTGAAATGATTTTTCATTTTGAGGCTGAAATTGCTTAGGACCCTTGTTTAGTTTAGGACCATTCTTTTCAGAATATGACTTCTTAGGATTCTTTGAGTTTGGTTGCTGCTGGGCAGTTAACACTTTCTTAGAAGAGTTTCCAAGATTAATAAGACCAAGGTGTAAGAGTTTTTCTTGTTCTCTTATTAAAGAATCACAAAAAGCATCAAAAGAAGGGGGCTTGTAGTC